>VDFB02271358.1:7507797-7520298 GCA_007258455.2 Sequoia sempervirens
GTACTTCTCTCACTCACTCACTCCCTCTATCTCTCTCCCCTCTACCCTTAACCATAAACCCTTAAACCATCTAAGATCTACCCTTAACCCTCCCTCTCTCTCTCTCTCGTATCTTCAATATCCTACCCCATCTCCCTCTCTTAGGTGTTTCTCTCACTCACTCACTCCCTCTATCTATCTCTTTAACCTTTAAACTCTCATCTTTCACTTAACTCCTACGCATTTCTATCTCTCCCACTCCTCCTCTCTCTCATTAACTCTATCTCTCCTCTACCCATAACTATAAACCCTTAACCCTTAAACCTCTAATTTCTAATTCTAATTCTCTCCGCCTCTCACCCCACCTCCTACACCCTTTCCTCTCTCGTCCTTCTCTCTACTCCACTCTTATCTCCTCCCTCACTTTAACCTCTACTCTTCTACCTCTAACCTTAACCTCTACGACTTCTATCTCTCTCCAACTCCTCCTTCTCTATTAACTTCATTCTCCTCTACATAACCCTAACCCCTTAAACCTTTAATCCAAACCCTTAAAGCCTTTATCTCTACCCTCTCTCTCTCTGTCTTGTCCCTTATATCCCTCTCCTCTCTTAGGTTTCTCTATCTCTACTCCACTCTATGTGTCTCCCTCTACCCTTAAACCTGTTCTAAACCTTAAACCTCCTTAACCTTTATACTCTTAAACCTCTTAGTAAACCATCTACCATCTTACATTTAACCCTTCTAATCATTATTCCTCTTCACTTCTCCATCTCTGCTTATCCCTCCTACTCCTCTCTCCCTCTCTCAGTTCTCTCTTTCTCACTCTCACTTTATCTCTCCATATACCTCTTAGCCTCTACCTTCTAATTCTATACTCTTTATATCTCCTCTACCCATAACTCCTAAACCCTAAACTCCTTAATCATTAAACTCCTTTAAACCCTCTACCCTCTACCTCCTCTACCCTCTACCTCTCAAGTATCTCCCTCCCACCCCTCTCACTGTAGGTATTTATCTATCTCACTCACTCCTCTATGTGTCTCTACCTCTTTTAAACCCTAAACCCTAAACCTTAACTTTAAAACCTTAAACCCTTAAACCCTCTACCCCATATCTCTCTCCCACTCCCTCCCTCTTTCCCTCTCTCTCTCAAGTCTCACCCTCCTACCCCTTCCACCTCTCTCTCTCTCTATCAATAACTCTTATCTCCCTCCCCTTTACCCTTAACCCTCTACCTTCTACCCTCTACCCTTAACCATCTACTCTCTACCTCTCTCCCACTCCCTCCCTCTCTCTCTCACTAAATCCCTCTATCTCTCGCCCCTCTACCCATAACCCTAATCCCTTAAACCCCCTACCCTCTACCCTCTCACTCTCAACTCACTCTCTCTATCTCTCTCCCCTCTACCCTTAACCCTGAACCTTAAACCCTTAACCCTTAAACTCTAAACCCTTAATATTAGGTGTGTATTAAAATATTATAAAAGTATAAATTTTTGGAGTTCTACTAGGAGTTGAATGATAAATGATGATGAATGGAAAAATCTAAGGAACTTTAATATTTTCAACTAAAAAGTTAGAGTTAAATTAAGATTAGTGTTCACTTAGGGTTAGGATTGAGGATGAGGTTGGGGTTTAATTAAGGTTATGAATTGAATAAGAGTTCAAATAGGGTCAGTGTTAAGGTTAGGGTTGGGGTTAAGGTTAAATTGGGATAAGAATTAGTGTTAGGGTTAGGATTAGAGTTCAACTATAGTTCAAAGTTAGGTTTATGGTACAATTAGGACTATTGTTCAATAAATGTTAAATTAGAGTTAATACTTAATTAAGGTTAGTTTTAAAGTTAAATTAGGGTTTGTTATGGTTAGGATTATGAATCAAGTAGGTTTGGGTTAGGGTTTGATTAGAGTTAGGTTTAGGGTTTAGTTAGAGTTAGGGTTAGGGTTAGGGGTAGAATTCAATTATGATTAGTGGTCAATTTCAATTAGATTTAGTGTTAAATTAGGGTAAGGGTTAGAGTCCACATAGATCTACAACCATGTGAACTTGTCCCTCTGAAAAATAAAAAACATTTTTTAGGGGAGATGGTGCACTCAATCATGATTATAATACCCAGTATAACCACATGTTTATACTATATATTGTAAATAAACAGTCCAAATGTAAATAACATAAAACCAAATGTTGATAAAAAAAATGGACCCATACTTGAACACATGAGAACCTCTAAATGTTATATGAAAAAAACATAAATACATTCATGAAGAAGTGAAATAAGTATTTTTTTGTTTCAAATAAAATATCACAACTCTCCACTATAAGTGTATCATTTAAAAAATAAAGTGCTCATTTAATAAAATAAGACACTCATTGGAACAAGTATTGCTATCATAGTGAAGAAATATTGTTCTGATGTGTACAACAATTGGGGTAGCAATGTAGAAGAATTGGATAATTTTATATTAATAGTTTTTCCTATCACAAATATTAAAGATGAGCACAATAAATAACATGTATTTTCCCATTCATGTGAAGGATTTTCAAAAAAATTTAGTGTTCGACTATTGGTCCATTTTTGTTCAATATAGGTTGTATTTTAAATCATTATGTGTTGTTTTTATAACAACAAATAGATTTTTTGTGTTCAACTATTAGTCCATATGTGTTTAATATAAAAGGAAGAGATATCAAATATTTATGGTTATCAATAAGTATTTGGTCCACTTAGGTTGTATAATAATTTTAATTTACATAAAAATAACGTATTCTACAAGCAACAAATGATATTTTTTTGGTTCAACTATTGGGGGTTCCATGATTAGTTTTTGGTCGAACTTTTAAAAATTCAAATTTTAGACACTTCTCAAAAGATAAGATCTATCGATGTGGCATGTTGCATGATGAGTCACACCTTGAAACCTTAGATATAGATAAATAAGAGACCAGTCTAAATTCAAAAAAAAAAATGGTTCTACGATATTCCAGTCAATTGCTACATGCTGAGGAAGTTATCTTGCATGACTACTGGGCCCTCTCCCCTAAAGGAATAAGGGGACACCACTAGTTCAATGAGAAACAATGACATAAATTGTTTTAATGAGGGAAAATGGGACCAACAAAAGAATTATGAAAAATAAAGTCAGGCGAAGGAAATAAAACAATAAAACAAAAGGGGGATAAACCTCGACAAAGCGATGGGGCTTAAGTCATTTTAAAGCATTCCCAAAAAGTAATGGCCAAGTAGATCCCATCCAAGGTGTAAGATGAAAACTAGGGTTTTACATGAAGATGAAGGTTAAAAACAAACCTTAGGCTTTTCCCAAACACCATAGATGACTAGAGACACAAGGAAGGATAAAATAGAACACAAAGAACAAAACTTTGAAGTTCCATCACTACCCATAACCCTAAACCCTAAACCATTAACCCTTAAACCCTAAACCATTAACCCTTAACCATTAAACCCCAAACCCTTAAGCCCTCTATCATCTCTCTCTCTCGAGTCTCTCCCTCCTACCCCCTCTCCATCTCTCAGGTCTCTCTCTCAAGTCTCTCCATCGTACCCCTTCTCCCTCTCTTGGGTCTTTCTCTCACTCACTCACCCCCTCTATCTCTATTCCCTCCACCATTAACCTTTAAACCTTAAACCATATACCCTATACTCTTAACCCTCCCTCCATCTATCTCTCTCCCACTCCCTCCCTCTCTCTCTCTCTCAAGTATCTTCAATATCCTACCCCCTCTCCCTCTCTTAGGTCTCTCTCTCACTCACTCACTCCCTCTATCCCTCTCCCCTTAACCATAAACCCTTAAACCCTCTATCCTATACCCTTAACCCTCCCTTCCTCTCTCTCTCTCTCTCTCTCTCACTCACTCTCTCTCTCTTTCAAGTTGCTCCTCCTAGCACCACTCCCTCTCTGAGGTCTCTCTCACTCACTCACTCACTCACTCCCTCTATCTCTCTCCCCTCCACCCTTAAACTCTAAACCATTAAAACATATACCCTCTACGTTTAACCCTCTACCCCATATCTCTCTACCACTCCCATTTTCTTTCCCTCTCTCTCTCTCAATTCTCAGCCTCCTACCCCTCTCCCTCTCTCAGGTCTCTCTCTCTCACTCTCACTCTTATCTCTCCCTCCCCTCTACCTCTACCCTTAACCCTCTGCATCTCTATCTCTCTTCCACTCCCTCCCTCTCTCTCTCACTTCGAGATCCCTCTATCTCTCTCCCTATGCCCATAACCCTAGGCCCTTAACCCTTCAACCCAAACCCTTAAAACCTTCTACCCTCTACCCTCTACCCTCTCTCTCTCTCTAAAGTCTCTCCCTCCTACCCCCTCTCCCTCTCTCAAGTCTCTGTCTCTCACTCACTCACTCAGTCTCTCTCCCCTCTACCCTTAACCCGAAAACTTAAATCCTTAACCCTTAAACCCTTAACCCTTAAACTATAAACCGTTAATATTAGGTGTGTATTAAAACATTATAAAAGTATAAATTTTTGGATTTCTATTAGGAATTTAATGATAAAAGACAATGAATGGGAAAATATAAGGAAAATTTATATTTTCAACTAAAAAGTAAGAGTTCAATTAGGATTAGTGTTCACTTAGGGTTAAGTTTAGGGATCAATTAATGTTCAATTTGGGTTAGGATTGAGCATGAGGTTGGGGTTTAATTAAGTTTATGAATTCAATAAGAGTTCAAATAGGGTAAAGGTTAAGGTTAGGGTTGTGGTTAAGGTTCAATTAGGATAAGAATTAGTGTTAGGGTTAGGATTAGAGTTCAACTGTAGTTCAAAGTTAGGGTTATGGTACAATTAGGACTAGTGTTAAATAAATGTTCAATTAGGGTTAATACTTAATTAAGGTTAGTTTTAAACTTCAATTAGGGTTTGGGTTAGGGTTGGGATTATGAATCAAGTAGGTTTGGATTAGGGTTTGATTAGAGTTAGGTTTAGGGTTTAGTTAGAGTTAGGGTTGGGGTTAGGGGTAGAATTCAATTATGCTTAGTGGTCAATTCCAATTAGATTTAGTGTTAAATTAGGGTAAGGGTTAGAATCCAAATAGGGTTAGGGTTTAAGTAGGGTTAGGATTAGAATTGAATAATTTTTTTTTTGTTTAATTATGATATCTAGAATTTAGTATAATTTTAGAGAATGAAATGATTTGGACACAAAGAAAAAAAAGTAGATTTTATATATATCTTATTTCTTAATTTATTCTAAAATTGTAATTAATAATTGTTTGATTAATTTAAAATGAATATTTAATTTAATTTAATTTAAGGGTATGTGAAGGATCATCATGGAAAAACCAGGCCCTTAAGTGGCAAAAAATTCAGAAAAATCAAAGTTAGGCAACTTGACATTAAAATTTGAATAAGTTATCTATATTATTTCAAAAACTTGTAAGAATAGAATATGTAGCAAATTGAATGTAGTTTCTAAACTACTAGTTTTTTTTTTTAAATCTATTTGGCAAAAATTTGAAATTTCAATGCAGTGGTACTTAGATTTCAAGGATAAAATAAAAATTTGGTGTTTATCTGACCACCCTAACCACAGTAAAATGATAATATTTTTTTATAATATTTTAGTTATAAGTAGAGGACTCATTCCCCAATGTGATGCATATTTTTTTGTAATTTTTTTCGAAGTAAAAATCATGTGTGACCACCTTAACTTGGTCAAAAATTCATGAAATTCAATTTTTATTTTTTTAATCCTATAGTATGTGAAGCATAGAATGTGACACATGGTTTGGATTCAAAAATGTGATACTATTTGAAAGCTACAATTTTGTTTCAATCAACCTATCAATCAGGACTTTAGTCATAATTTGAATAGAAAGTGAATAATAATTACTTATTAAATTCAAAGTAAAGCATAATTTATATCGGTGGAAAGTTGAGAATCTCCTTTAAAAACAATTTTTCATTTCATCAATTTTGGGTCAAAAAATAGTCGCCAGCCACATACCCATCATATTCCCACTTTTTGACCCATCATGATCCTGCACATACCCTTAACTGTATTAGATAATTAGTAAAAATAAATGGATAATAAATATTTTATGGATTTTAAAAATTATAATTTAGTTTAATTTTATTTGTAATGTCAAATATAAAAAAATTAGATTTAAATACTTAATTTATTTTAAAATATTTATAATTAATGTTGAATTTATAAACTAATATTAAGACATTAATAAATATAACCTACAACATAATTTATTAAAGATGCATCAAAGTATGTATCATTCCTTCGACTTTACCAGATGAGACACGTGGTGCTCGCCCGTGATATCGTAATAAAAAAGGACCTCTCAACTTTTGATCATGCAATGTCCAGTAACCGTGGATCTCAACCATCGACAATCCTATTCGTTCAACATAGCCGCCAACCTTGTTATTAACCATCAAGCACCTTTCTACTAGGATTATAACATCTCCGTTGATTTAAAAAACATGCATCTTATAACTCCTTTAGTAACCCGTAGAATAATGTATTAAATATGCATCAAAGTATTTATCATTCCTTCTACTTCATTAGATCAGACACGTGGGTCTCGCCCGTGATATCACAATCAACTGGTGGGGTCATCGCGGGATGGTGAGGAATGGTTGAGATCACATGACAATTGATATACGTCCATGCAAACTTTTCCCGCTTTAAAATGAAAATGTTTATTAGGGGAGAGGGCCCAGTACACGTGGCACTTGCTCATGATATTGCAATCATCTGGTGGGGTCATCACGAGATGGTGGGGAATGGTTGATATCACACAACGATTGATCTACGACCATGCAAACTTGTCCCTCTACAAAATAAATTTTTTTATTAGGGGATATTGCCCAGTGCACATTGTGCTCACCCGTGATATCGTGATCAACTGGTGGGGTCATCGTGGGATGTCGGGGAATGACTGAGATCACACGACAATTGATCTATGGCCATGCAAACTTGTCCCTCGGAAAAATAAAAACATTTATTAGGGGAGAGGGAACACTCAATCATGATGATAATACCAAGTCTTACCACATATGTATACTATATATTGTCAATAAATAGTCCAAATGTAAATAAAGAAAAAACCAAATGTTGATAAAAAAATGGACCCATACTTGAACACACGAGAACCTCTAAATGTTATATGAAAAAAAAATACATTCATGAAGAAGTGAAATAATTATTTTTTTTTTCAAATAAAATATCACAACTCTCCACCATAGGTATATCATTTAAAAAATAAAATTCTCATTTAATAAAATAAGACACTCATTTAAACAAGTATTGTTATCATACCGAAAAAATATTGTTCTTATGTGTACAACAATTGGGGTAGCAATGTACAAGCATTGGATAATTTTATATTAATAGTTTGTCCTATCACAAATATAAAAGGTGAGCACAATAAATAACATGTATTTTCCCATTAAATGTGAAGGATTTTCAAAAAGTTTTAGTGTTCAACTATTTGTCCATTTTTGTTCAATAGATTTATTTTAAATCATTCTGTGTTGTTTTTATAACAAATAGATTTTTTGTGTTGAACTATTAGTCCATATGTGTTTAATATAAAAGGTAGAGATATCAAAGATTTATGGTTATCAGTAAGTATTTTTTCCACTTAGGTTGTATATTAATTTTAATTTAAATAAAAATATCATATTCTACAAGCAACAAATGATATTTTTTTGGTTCAACTATTGGGGGTTCCATGATTAAGTTTTGGTCGAACCTTTAAAAAGTCAAATTTTAGACACTTCTCAAAATATCTGTCGATGTGGTGATTTGCATGATGAGTCACGCCTCCAAACCTTAGTTATAGATAAATAAGAGACCAGTCTACATTTGAAAAAAGCAACAAAGGTTCTACGATTTTCTAGACAATTGCTACATGTTGAGAAAGCTAGCCTGCATGAATAATGGGCCCTCTCCCCTAAAGGAATAAGGGGACATCACTAGGTAGATGAAATACAATGACATAAGTTTTTTTAACGAGGGAACACGAGACCAACAAAATACTTAGGAGAAACAAAGTCAGGTGAAGGAAATAAAACAATAAAACAAAAGGGGGCCCAACCTAGACGTACAAAGTGATGGGGCTTAAATAATTTTAAAGCCTTCCCAAAAAGTAACAGCCAAATAGATCCCATCCAATGTGTAAAATGAACACTAGGTTTTTCCATGAAGAAAAAGGTAAAACTCCATCCTTAGGATTTTCACAAACATCATAGATGACCAGAGACACAAGGAAGGTTAAAAGAGAACATAGAGAACAAAACTTTGAAGTTTCATCACTACCCATAACCCTAAACCCTAAACCATTAACCCTTAACCCTTAAACCCCAAACCCCTAAACCCTCTACCCTATCTCTCTCTCAAGTCTCTCCCTCCTACCCCCTCTCCCTCTCTCAGGTCTCTCTCTCTCTCACTCTCTAACTCACTCCTCTATCTCTCTCCCTCTACCATAGAGCCCTAGGCCCTCAGCCCTTAACCCTTGAAGCTCCTAAACCATGTAAACCCTCTACCCTCTACATTTAACCCTCTGCCCTTATCTCTCTCCCACTCTCCCTCTTTTCCTCTCTCTCTCCAAGTATCACCCTCCCTGCCCCTCTCCCTCTCTCAGGTCTCTCTCTCTCCTCCTTAATCTTATCTCCCTCACACCTTAACCCTCTACCCTTAACCCTCTACTCTCTATCTCCTCCCCCTCCCTCCCTCTCTCTATCTCTCATTGAATCTCTCTATCTCTCCCCCCTCTACCCATAACCCTAAACCCTTAACCCTTAACCCTTAACCCTAAACCCTAAACCCTTAAACCCTCTACCCTCTACCCTTAACCCTGTCTCCCTCCTACCCCCTCTCACTCTCTTAGGTCTCTCTCTCACTCCTCCTCTATCTCTTTTCCTCTATCTAAACCATAAACCCTTAAACCCTCCTACCCTTTACCCTCCCTTCCCCTTTATCTCTCTCTCTCTCTCAAGTTTTTCCCTTCGAGCACCACTCCCTCTTTGAGGTCTCTCTCTCACTAACTCACTCACTCTATCTCAATTCTATCCCTCCTACCCCTTCTTGTTCTCTTACGTCTTCCTCTCACTCACTCACTCCCTCTATCTCTCTCCCCTCCACCCTTAACCCTCCCTCCATCATTGTCTCTCCCACTCCCTCCATCTCTCTCTCTCAAGTATCTTCAATATCCTACCCCCTCTCCCTCTCTTAGGTCTCTCTCTCTCTCAATCACTCCCTTTACCTCTCTCCCCTTAACCATAAACCCTAAACCCTCTACCATCTACCCTTTACCCTCCCTTCCTTTATCTCTCTCTCTCTCTCTCAAGTGTCTCACTCCTAGCAACACTCCCTCTCTAAGGTCTCTCTCTATCACTCACTCAATCAGTCACTCTAGATCTCAAGTCTGTCCCTCCTACCCATTCTCCCTATCTTAGGTCTTTTCTTCTCACTCACTTCAACCTATTCTCTCCCTCCAATTTTTAACTCCTAAAACCCTTAAACCATCTACTCCTATACCTTTAACCCTCCCTCCCTTTATCTCTAACTCCCTCCCCTCTCTCTCTCAAGTATCTTCAATATCCTACCCCTCTCCTCTCTTATGTCTCTCTCTCTCACTCACTCACTCCCTCTATCTCTCTCCCCTAAACCCTTAACCCCCCCTTCTTTTATCTCTCTCCCACTCCCTCCCTCTCTCTCTCTCTCTCAAGTCTCTCCCTCCTACCCCCTCATCTCTAAACCCTCAACCATAAACCATTAAACCCTAAATCCTTAAACCTTCTATCCTCTACCCTCAACAATCTTCCCTCTCCCTTCCCCCTCCTAATTCTTTCTCTATATATATCTCTCTCTCCCTTTCCCCTCTCTCTCTAATTTTCCCTCGCCCTTTCCCCTCTCTCTCTATCTCTCTCTCTCTCTCTCTCTCTCTCTCTTCCCCCTCTTAATTCTCTCCCCTCTTTGCCTGCTCTGACTCTCCTCTCCCTCCTCTCCTCTCCTCTCTCCTCTTTCCCTCTCCTCTCTCCCTCTCTCCCTTTCCCTCTCTCTCTCTCTTCTTCATTTCCCTCCTCTCTCTCTCTCTCTCTCTCTCTCTCTCTCTCTCTCTCTCTCTCTCTCCCACCCTCCACCTCCTAATTAGTCTTGGTTATATGTGTACAAAAATTAGATATCCGATTTAGATCAGATATCCAATTTATAGTACCAAAATATTACATTTTAAAATGTTTTTCAAATTATATATTAGACACGAATTGTATATCCAATTTGTAGGACTTTGGCTTGGGAATTGCTATGGAGTAATTTACTAATAGCCAACCCAAAAAAAATCACCTCGGGATTTTCATGTTTTTTGGCAAGTTCAAAACGCTCCTTTTTTCATGTTGCCACTATTTGGCCCATCATGATCCTACACATACCTAGGTCTAAATTAGGTAGTTGTTATTGCTAAGGTTGATCACTCCTTTCTGTGAAGGCCATACACTTATGATTGGGTCAAGTACTCTTTTCTTTAGAAAATTCCTATTGCCTTTTTGATAGGTTATTTATGATTTTATTAGATGGGTTATGAAGCACTTGTTTCAAACAAATATCTTTATGAAAGAATTATATTGGCATGAAATTAAATATGATTTGTATTCCAATGTAAAAACTACAAAGAATGGAAACAATTATTTCAACACATAAACTATTATGTAGTAGTCAATTAAAATGAAAAAGATTACTCTATATTAGTTTGGATACACAACTAAGAAAATGATCTAAAGTTACTTATTTATCCTAGAGGAAATAAGTATATAGTATACAAAGAAAACCAACAAACCCACAACTACCCCTATTTTGAAGGAGTTTAGTTTTCCCCCCTTCCTGATCTTGCTAATACTGTCTAATTATTTTAAAGAGATGAAGGGTCATAACACAACTTTATTCAACCTAGTAAATAGCTTGGTTAATGAAACTTTGCAAAAGTAACAAAACAATTTCTACATTTTGCATTTCATGTTCAATGAAGAGTGGTGACAATAATATATTTATAGTTTAATAAAACACTATTTTTATAAGAAGGATTGACATTAGAAAGATAAGTTTTACTTATAGTTTAACAAAAAAATATTATAGTTTTACAGAAATATACTATTGTATGCTTGCATGGCTTCTTAGTTAATATATGGGGAGAGAAAGAGAGATGGAGATATATAGGAAGAGAAAGGAAGAGAGGTGGAGATAGAGATTTTATGGATAGGGGGGATAGGGAGGGAGAGATGGTGAGAGATAGAGAGGGGGAGATAGAGAGGGGGAGGGAGAGAAAGGGACATAGATAGAAAGATATAGAGAGAGGAGTGAGAGGGAGATAAAAAGAGAAATAGAGATAGAGATATAGGCTAGGAGAGATGGAGGGAGAGATGGAGTGAATGAGAGAGAAAGGGGGGAGAGGCAGAGATAGCTCAATAGATAGAGGGGGGAAGAGGCGAGAGTGACATAGATAGTGGGAGATATATAGATATAGAGAGTGACAAGGAGAGATATATCAATCACCCTCCATATATCTCTATCTATTCATCCTTAGCTCTTTATCTCTCTACCCCTCTCTATCTCTTTGTCTCCCTTTCTATTTGTATTTTTTTCATTATCTCCCTCTCTCTCTATACTTTATTCCCTATATTTATTTTTGTCTCCTTAAGTGTGCAATGGGTTCATTGAAAAGGTCTTAAAGGACAATTATCATATCTTTAATCAAATGGCATGCTAGCTTGAAAATAACTCGCTAAGGACACATGCCATCCTTGGATTTCTGACATGAAACAACCAATCGAAATTTAGTTTCTCTCTCTCTCATATTAATATATATTACTATTATATTAAACCTATATTATATTAATTATATTTTGTATTCTATAAAAATATACTTATTGTTAATTATCAATTATAAGAATTTTATATGTATTTAATAATTTTGTTAAAGAATATAATATATAATTATAATAAGTTGAATAATTATATTATTTATTATGTAAAATATAGCTAATAAATAATTAAATATATTGTAGAATATTAAAACCTAGCTAAATGGCACCAAAATTTTGAACTTAAATAACATACTATAAAACCTAACAAAACTAGGTTGTAGCTCATCAAATTGGAGAAGTGAAAGGTCAATACCAGCACCGAGGAAGAGTTTGGAGTAGTGAAAACAAGGTAAATTCCAACGCCGAGGAAGAGTTTGGAGTAGTGAAAAAAAGTTCAATGCCAGCACTAAGGAAGGGTTTGGAGTTAAAACAAGGTCAATACTAGCACCAAAAAAGGGTTTGGAGGAGTGAAAACAAGGTCAATATCAATGCTAAGGAAGAGTTTGGAGGAGTAAAAACAAGGTTAATACCAGCATCGAGGAAGATTTTGGAGTTCAAACAAGGTCAATACCAGTGCCGAGGATGAGCTTGAGGGCACTCAAGGAAAATCGACGACCAAGGGGCAATGAGTACTATAAGTTTGGCACCCCCATTCTCTTTAACCTTCAATG
>VDFB02271358.1:7520398-7586462 GCA_007258455.2 Sequoia sempervirens
TCTCCTCTACCCTCAACAATCTTCCCCTCTCCCTTCCCCCTCCTAATTCTTTCTCTATATATATCTCTCTCTCCCTTTCCCCCCTCTCTCTAATTTTCCCTCACCCTTTCCCCCCTTCTCTCTATCTCTCTCTCTCTCTTCCCCCTCCTAATTCTCTCTCTCCCCCTCTCTTTGTCTCTCGTTCGATCTCTCTCTCTCTCGCTCGCTCTGTTTCCCTCTCTCTCTCCCTTTCCCTCACTCTCTCTCTCTCTCTCCAATTCCCTCTCTCTCTTTCTCACCCTCCACCTCCTAATTAGTCTTTGTTATATGTGTACAAAAATTGGATATCCGATTTAGATCAGATATCCAATTTATGGTACCAAAATATTACATTTTAAAATGTTTTTCAAATTATATATTAGACATGAATTGGATATCTGATTTGTAGTACTTTGGCTTGGTAATTTCTATGGAGTAATGTACTAATAGCCAACCCAAAAAAAATCACCTTGGGATTTTCATGTTTTTTGGCGAGTTCAAAATGCTCCCTTTTTCATGTTGCCACTATTTGGCCCATCATGATTCTACACATACCTAGGTCTAAATTAGGTAGTTGTTATTGCTAAGGTTGATCACTCCTTTCTGTGAAGGCCATACACTTACGATTGGGTCAAGTACTCTTTTCTTTAGAAAATTCCTATTGCCTTTTTGATAGGGTATTTATGATTTGATTAGATGGGTTATGAAGCACTTGTTTTAAACAAATATCTTTATGAAAGAATTATATTGGCATGAAATTAAGTATGATTTGTATTCCAATGTAAAAACTACAAAGAATGGAAACAATTCTTTCAACACATAAAGTATTATGTAGTAGTCAATTAAAATGAAAAATATTACTCTATATTAGTTTGGATACACAACTAAGAAAATGATCTAAAGTTACTTATTTATCCTAGAGGAAATAAGTATATAGTATACAAAGAAAACCAAAAAATCCACAACTACCCCTATTTTGAAGGAGTTTAGTTTTCTCCCCTTCCTGATCTTGCTAATACTGTCTAATTATTTTAAAGAGATGAAGGGTCATCACACAAATTTATTCAACCTAGTAAATAGCTTGGTTAATGAAACTTTACAAAAGTAACAAAACAATTTCTACATTTTTCATTTCATGCTCAATGAAGAGTGGTGACAATAATATATTTATAGTTTAATAAAACACTATTTTTATAAGAAGGATTGACATTAGAAAGATAAGTTTTACTTATAGTTTAACAAAAAAATATTATAGTTTTACCAAAATATACTATTGTATGCTTGCATGGCTTCTTAGTTAATATATGGGGAGAGAAAGAGAGATGGAGATATATAGGAAGAGAAAGGAAGAGAGGTGGAGATAGAGATTTTATGGATAGGGGGGATAGGGAGGGAGAGATGGTGAGAGATAGAGAGGGGGAGATAGAGAAGGGGAGGGAGAGAAAGGGATCTAGATAGAAAGATATAGAGCGAGGAGTGAGAGGGAGATAAAAAGAGAAATAGAGATAGAGATATAGACTAGGAGAGATGGAGGGAGAGATGGAGTGAATGAGAGAGAAAGAGGGGAGAGGTAGAGATAGCTCAATAGATAGAGGGGGGAAGAGGCGAGAGTGACATAGATAGTGGGAGATATAGAGATATAGAGAGTGACAAGGAGAGATATATCAATCACCCTCCATATATCTCTATCTATTCATCCTTAGCTCTTTATCTCTCTACCCCTCTCTATCTCTTTGTCTCCCTTTCTATTTGTATGTTTTTCATTATCTCCCTCTCTCTCTATCTTTTATTCCCTATATTTATTTTTGTCTCCTTAAGTGTGCAATGGGTTCATTGAAGAGGTCTTAAAGGAGAATTATCATACCTTTAATCAAATGGCATGCTAGCTTGAGAATAACTCCCTAAGGACACATGCCATCCTTGGATTTCTGACATGAAACAACCAATCAAAATTTAGTTTCTCTCTCTCATATTAATATATATTACTATTATATTAAACCTATATTATATTTATTATATTTTGTATTCTATAAAAATATACTTGTTATTAATTATCAATTATAATAATTTTGTATGTATTTAATAATTTTGTTAAAGAATATAATATATAATTATAATAAGTTGAATAATTATATTATTTATTATGTAAAATATAGCTAATAAATACTTAACTATATTGTAGAATATTAAAACCTAGCTAAATGGTGCCAAAAATTTGAACTTAAATAACATACTATAAAACCTAATGAAACCAGGTTGTAGCTCATCAAATTGGAGAAGTGAAAGGTCAATACTAGCACCGAGGAAGAGTTTGGAGTAGCGAAAACAAGGTAAATGCCAACGTCGAGGAAGAGTTTGGAGTAGTGAAAAAAAGTTCAATGCCAGCACTAAGGAAGGGTTTGGAGTTAAAATAAGGTCAATACTAGCACCAACAAAGAGTTTGGAGGAGTGAAAACAAGGTCAATATCAATGCCGAGGAAGAGTTTGGAGGAGTGAAAACAAGGTCAATACAAGTGCTGAGGATGAGCTTGAGGGCACTCAGGGAAAATCGATGACCAAGGGGCAATGAGTACTATAATTTTGGCACCCCCATTCTCTTTAACCTTCAATTTTTAGGCCTAGTTTCCAAAGATCTTCTCATACATTGGCACCCCGATTCTCCTAAAATGGTATAAGATAAGACAAAAAAAATAAAATAGCTTAGTCTTTCACATTTTTATCCACCAGCCTCAGGTCTTGGAAAAACTCCCATAATCTACCCACATCTTGGTTGAGGTCTAATATTTCATCACACATAGCCTTCATCACATGAATATGAAGCAATTATAGAATTAGACCAAGTATATGCTAGGCTAAAGTAGATCTAATGAATGGAAATAGAGGCATACAATTATTCTTCAATACCTCCACCACAAATATATGCAAGATGTTGGTTGTTTTTATGGTAAGCAGGTTGATCTTCTAATCTAGCTATAGAATTTCCAATTCCAACAAAGGGCATCTCTTAGGACCTAGACCAACTGACAAGGATTTGAAAGAACTCCTACACTTTGGGCTCTGCAAGGCCTGGGAGGGTGATTCCTTAATGCATTTACAACATCTTCACCATAATCATAAACAACATTAACAACAATAGATAATCTCATTTAATAGCTCAACATAATAGGATAATATCGAATAGAAATCATTGTTTATCAATAATATCAACTATTTGGATCATGATATAACTACAACAACATTTCACAGTAGAAGATAGTCATTGATTTGCAATTTGTAGAAAGCTCTAGGAAAAGGAAAACAAATATTGAAACATACGAATAAGTACAACTTAGATCAGTTCCATATATCCATTGGAGGAGTCAAATTTATAAGCATTTAAGGGTTTATGATAGATTTAACACATAACATATAAGATCCTTGATAGCATTTATTTACAATCTCATAAATATGTATTCTAACCAAATACTACTTATCAAATCCTTATATAGAACATATCCACCTACAATCCCACTGAAGAATTTTAATTAATTCCTTAAATTAAACATAAAACAAGAACCATACACACCACAACAGTGAGATGAACGAAACAACCCTTGATCATTTTATTCAAAATTCAGATATGCTTGTACAATGGAGAGACATGAGTTCAAATTAATCATATCAATTGAAATGATAGTACTGTCATAAAACATCAAATCCCCATGAATTCAAAACCTACTATAGAATGACTCAAAACCTCTTGAAATTACATTTTCCATAAAACCATCAGACTTTACAATTTTCTCTGCAACTTCATCTAGAATCGACCAAAAATATCTAACTTGCTAACCCATACTTCTGGCCTTGAAATGCTTCTTATAGAAAAAGGAGAAAACAAGCATGGGACCAAAAAGCACATGTTTCACCAGCCAATTGGACCACCTTGTGATATTTCAATTTTTTTTTACAACAATCTCCCCAAAGAATCTTCTTGTTCATCGTGCCTGCTAAGAGTGGTTGATGCAGCAACAAAAAACTTCAAGAATTTTACGCCTAGACTATCACCAAAAAAAAAACTAGAATCTGTTGTAACTGCAATAGCTAATTTGTCAACTGTTAGTAGCCTACTCATTTTCACTCTCCTTAGTTAAATATACATTTACCCATTTATGGTACTCTTCAACAGTTGGGGAATCAAAATTGATCACCTCATTCACCTTGACACTATAAGGTTTGTACTTAACTGCCACCTAATTCAATTCTCTTTCAAAAGACTCCAAGAATGAGCGGGTTCTAATAATTTTTTCCATACATCTCACCAACAAATCATAATCTGAGTTACCCTGCTTTTGAGCATTTTGTAGTCCAAACATGATATAAAGGGGCTCTTACACTTTTTGTGATTACTGTAGCTTGTGTAAGAGGCCCCATGGATACTATTGTAATTGTAGGATACATGAATAGGGTGTAGGATGAGAAATAAATAAGGTATAGCTACTGTCCTCAATAGTTTTGTGAAGAAAAGCATTTGAAATAAGAGGTTCAAGCCTAGGTTTCAACAAAAGATGTATGGGAGATCTGATTTTATGAATTTTTATCCATGTGAAGACCTAATGGGTTTTTTTTTAACACTGAATATAAATGATATACATACACACACACACACCCATATATATATATATATATGTATGTATGTATGTATGCATATGTATTTTTAAATGTAAATGTAAATGCAATTACTTGATGCTCTCCTAGAACAATAAATGCAACATATGATTAAATAAATCTATATCTATGTATATAAATGTGTATTTATAAATGCAAGTATAAATTCAAAGAGCATATGGTATTGTAGTATTATAGATACAACATATCCATGTAATTGAAATTCTAAAGTCTTCAACACATATAATATGAAATCGATCAAACTATTAAACTACATGAGAAATAAATGAAAACAGTAAATGCATATGTATGTGTATTTGTAAATGTAAGTGTAAAATAAATAAGAATAATGAAAATTATAAAAGAATACAAGGAAAGGTCTCCTCCCTTCTTGGTAGTGATGACCTCCTCCACACACAACCCTTAAAAATTATGAATAGAGGAATATAATCTTTGAAGAACTCAAAGTTGATTCTCTCCTACCTGATGTAATTGGTCATTTTAGCCTTACAAAAACTTATAGTGATTACTCTAGGCACATAGACCAATTCTTCATAATAGAATAATTTTATCATACTTTTCCCATGATGGCATTATGAGAAAACCTTAGGTTAAATGAATAATTCCTAGCTAAGTTCTTTAAATCATGTCCAACCATATAGGAGAAGAACGCTGCTATGTGTACTTGGATACCATGGAGAAAGGCTAGTCTTTGGGCTCTTTCATCAATCATCCTACCTTAAAACATACCAAAAGTATCCTATAAATTATACATAGGAAGATTTAATGACTTTAAAAAAATTTATTGCCAAAGCGTAAACTTATGATGACTTAACTAGGCCTAGTACACACTCCCTCCCCATTAACCACTTAGACATATGGAAAGTAAATGTAAATTTGATGCTATTTTCAGTCATGTAGGTGTCTAATAAACCACTTGGTGGTGTTTCCCTTCAATTTTATTTAATTGAATGAAGAGAAAAAATCCTTTGATTACAATTAGAGAATACATTTGAGGCCTTGCTTGTGTAACCGATGGACCATAGTCACATTTAACAATTGTTAGAAACTTTGGGAGTTAAAACGTTAAGTAAATTTTATTTGTGATGGACACATTTGGATGGCAGTAACAATAGCTTGCAATCTATCAAGACTTGATTACCTTATGACCTATGAAATTCTAGAGATGAAATGACAGATTAATCATAATGTCACCTTGGGATCACATCACCATGAAATAAATTCATCCAACATCCTTATGAGTGAAGGTACCACCAAATAGTTATTTGTCAGATCTTTCTTCCTCGATCGAGGTAAATTCAAGATGAGAAGAGGAAAGAGAGATGTGTAGTATGTCTAAAAGAGGGAGATCAACTAGAGGTCAAAAGATTAGAAGAAAATTTCGTAAATGCATCAAATTTTTTCTTGCTGAAGGTGGGTCATGTTATTATGATGATGAGAGCATAGGTGATGTCGAGGTTCCCTTGAGGTACAAATATCTACGGAAAAAATGGGTACCCAAGGAACTTCCTCTAATAAACACTAATTTTTGTGTCAACGAGAGGATATATTGCATAACACCATCGTCATTACATGGTTTGAACCTATTTTCCATGGACGGTATAAAGGTATGTGATGATAAAGTTACTAAATTGATGGAGTATATTGGACCCTATTACAGTTAGAAAGATTGGATGCAACTAGTCCGATATACACAAAGTATGCATAGGTATGCACTGTTAGAAAATTATATACAACTAAAAGATAAGGATAAAAATAAAGGAGTATATTTCTGGAAGAAATAAAGAATTAAGGAATATTGCATGGTTTATAAATAGTACATGACTTGGGTCAACAATTAAGCAACCCAATTTCATTTTCGAGGTGCACAAGGGAAACCGCATATTTGTATGTGTTATAAAATGAATAACTCCAGGGGAAGAGTTGTTAATCGATTACAATTTGAATCACTTAGTTAAAAAAAAAGTTATGATGGGGTTGGTATGTACTATGTACCATTTTACCCAGCCTCCAATTAATGACTCCAATTTACCATTTTATTCTTATGTTTTTTTTCGTAAGTCTATTGGTTTCATTTCGGTAAAAAAAATTATATTTAATTTTTGTCATAGGGGGGAATTGATTGTATGGAGAAGGCTCTAGTCCAGAGCACATATCATGAAGTATCTTCATGCACTTCTACCTGATAGGTTTACCTCATTATAATTGTACAAATTAGATATGTGAGCAAAATTTTACATTATTATGTTTTTTTCATAAGTTTTTTGGGTTAATTTCGATAATATTTTCAATATTCTTGTTGCAATCAACTGATCAGGGAAAGGAACCAATAGTAGAGGAGAGCATCCATAGTTAGGTGCAGTCAATATTTTGTGATGATGACATCACTTATTCATCAAACCCTCTCAATACGATAAAGAAGATCCAAAAAAAATGTAATGGAGAAATGGTTAAGTTGATGTTCATACTACCTCAAATAGATGAGATAAGAGAGAGGGTTAAAATATTGACTGAGAGATTACAAAAATTGAATGTAAGCTATCATGAGGTCTTTAATTATAACATAAGTTCATTCATAGTTTTATATTTTGTATTCTTTTATGTCATGAATTAAAATATGTGTTGTTTTTATAGGGTTATTTTCCTCCTCATGATGCTCCTAGCCATGATCAGGTTACTGCAATTGCTGCTTGAGGAGTAGGGGTTGGTACAAGTGTCCATCCTAATCTTCCTATGCATACATCACATCATCTGACCCGATCATCCATGCCTATATTTTCATCTAAAGCATCGACAACACAAGCCATGTAGGAATCCGTTAATGCACCCTCTGGCAGTGAACACATGCTAGAACATGTGTCAGGACACGTACCTGGGGATGCAGAGGCCACTAGTACTGATGATGTTTTAGCAACATTTCCTAGACCTTCTCATATTACTAGTACAAGAACAATTTCGGTCACACTTGTGGTGACCAAGGATTTTGTTCCCATAAAGATAGAGAAGGTCCTAGGTACTTTAGTTTTTTTGAATTATTATTATATATAATCCAATTGAAATTTACTTATTGATCACTCTCTTTAGACTATTGATCCCATGATCATTTTACAGGAAATGATTTTTTTTATAAACATCTAAGTGATATTACATTGTAGCTCTTTGGACCCACCATACGTACATAATGGAATGCCCAAAATCAAGATTTAAAAGATGAGCACATTAACCGTATAGTTGTGTTGTTTGGTGAAAAAAAATTCAACCGAACCAAGGTCCTTAAGAAATTTGGTACCTATCTAAGGTATGTGAGGTACCAATATAGGTGACATTTATAGAAGAACAAAAATTATGAGCGTCCCCCATGATTCCAGAGAGGGAGTGGAAGGACTTGGTGTCAGATGGAAAGGAAAAGGCTGAAAAGAAAAAAGTAAAGACACCAAGCCAAGGAAGGTATGTGATACTATCAACAATGTAATTATATATTGATTGCTCTTTCTTTTTACATAATCTAACATATTTCAAACTTTTTATATGTTTCCTAACACATCGAAGGCAACAAAGGAAAGACTAGAAAAAAAAAGGCAACACAAACTTGTCTCTAGTGGCTATATGAAATTAGCCACATGAATTATAAGTATCAATAAATGAAATATAGTATCCAAAAAATAAATTGAAAACAATTTTGGATTTATCACACCATAGAAGCAAAATTCATGATCTTATGAAAAAATTTAGGGCTTTGAATTCAATAGATTTCCCGCTGAACATGACCTGAAGATTGCCTTCCAGCAAGGCTATAGAGTTGTGGCTAAATGCCTAAGAGTCTTGACTAGAAAACACAACCTTCCACTATATCCAATAGACAAGTAAATAAACTCAACAAATTTTATTTAAAATTGAATACTTGTGCAATCTATTCAATATTGATTTCCACCATAAAGTAATTACATGCCTATTTGTTTTAAACATTCAAGTAATGATAATACTGCACATGACATTGGAATGCATCCTGGTGAGGGTGGAGCACAACCTACAAATGAAGGTCATAGTGTGCATCATGTTACTTTAGAGCATGTAGAGCATGATCAGCCTAGAGAAGATTAGGAACATGATGTGGCCCCATCAAGTAAAGAGGACCACTCTAAAGTTCTTTTAAACATATTTAGTTGCAATTGGTGTATTAATTAATGTAACCTTTCATGTTTCAACTTTAGAGCATGTAGAGTGTGATCAACGTGTTGAGCATGATTAGGCTCGAGAAGATCAGGAACATCATGTGGCCCCATCAGGTAAAGAGGACCACTTTCATGTTCTCTTAAACATATTTAATTTCAATTGGTGTATTAATTAATGTAACCTTTCGCATTTCAACTACAGATCAGGATTTAGAGGATGTTCAACATGTTGAGCATGAGTCTATAACAAAATTTCAGGAACATGATGTGGACCCATCAGGTAAAGAGAACCACTCTAAGGGTATGTACAGGATCATCATGGAAAAAATAGGCCCTTAAGTGGCGATTTTTTTTGAAAAATCAGAGTTAGGTAACTTGACGTAAAAATTTGAATAAGTTATCTATAATATTTCAAAAATATGTAAGAATGTAATTTGTAGTAAATTCAATGTAGTTTCTAAACTAATAGGTTTATTTTTGAAAAAACAAAATCTATTTGGTGAAAATTTGAGATTTCAATGCAGTAGTACTTAAATTTCAGGGAAAAAATAAGAAGTATTTGTCTGACCACCCTACTCACAATAAAATGATAAAAAAAATATATAATATTTTAGATATAAGTAGAGCACTCTTGTCTCGATGTGATGCATATTTTTTTGTAATTTTTTTACAAGTAAATAATTAATTATGATTTTTTCATTACAACTTTTAAAAAACATAAAAACTCATACGTCTAACCACCTTAACTTGGTCAAAACTTCATGAAATTCATTTTTTTTTAATCCTATAGTATACAAAGCATAGAATGTGATGCATGTTTTTGATTCAAAAAATGTGATACCATTTGAAAGCTATAGATGTTTTTCAATCAGCCTATCAATTAGGATTTTAGTCATAATTTAAATAGAAAATGAATATTAATTATTTATTAAATTCAAAGTAAAGCATAATTTATATTGGTAGAAATTTGAGAATCTCCTTTAAAAACCCTTTTTGTTTCATTAATTTTGGGTTAAACAAAATTCGTCAGCCACATACCCTACAAATACCCATCATATCACCACTTTTTGGCCCATCATGATCCTGCACATAACCATAATGTTATTTTAATTAATGAAATACTTGTAACAATAATAATAAAACATATCAGTTTAACATTTCTTTCTTATTCCATCATACCCCCTTGTAGCAGCATCCACGTCATGAGCAGAAAACTAGGCGTACATTAAGATCAGAAGCAAAGGGTAAAACAACTAAAGGGGGGACAAATATTGATTTAGAAAATGATACTCCACTTCATATTTTTGTAGCTTTAAAAAAAAACCAAAAAAAAGGTGATTGTAATAATATCATGACAACCATATTTTTGATAATATGTAAAAATTGAAAGAATGAATTTTATATGTTGATAAATGAATGTGAATATGTTAATTAATGAATGTTGTGTTACTGAATGAATGTTATATGTTATTAATAGATGAATGAATGAATTTTATATGTTATTAATGGATGAATGAATGATTAATGTTATATGATTGGGTATGGGGAATTGAGAGTGATGTGAGGGGGTGGGAAGGGCCAAATGAGCTTCCACCATCATGTTGTTGGCCCTGTTAAGTAGAGAATATTAAACTATTCTCGAAACAAAGACAAGCTCAATAAGGTAATGCACTTTTCAATATAAGAAATGCATCGTTTGAAGCATAAAACCAATATGTAAAGATGAAATAAAGTGCTAACTTTTTACTATGGTAGCGGAAAAATGATTCTTTATACCCTGAATCCATGCTCTGCATCATAATTTGAAGTTGTTTCCATTCCAATGTTTTGATTTTAGTTTGTTTGTATGGCTTTGTATGAATACCACATTGTGTTGTGTGTGGATTTGGTTTCAAAGATTTGTTTCTTCTATTTTTAGTGGTGACATAACTCTAAAATTTGACTTTTGTGCATAACAGGTTAGTGGAAAAATTGATAGCTCTGAAGGTTTTAGAGGCTTGATTGAGATAGATACATGGATATTTGGATCTTGTTGTTGATGGGAGGCTTCGACTTAACCATGTAATTTTGTACCATCTGCAGGTATGCAAAATTTTCTCTACTTACATTCATTCTTGATCATAAATGTTGTAAATGATATTAATGCTTCAAACTTAAGATTCCTTTCATTGTTATAATGATCAAAATGTTATACTTTTCTATACATTTAAGCATTCTCTTGCCCATTATCCTTTTCTCTCTCCCACCTCCTTTTAAAAATTTTCTTTTTCATAAGAGATTCACATTTCTATCTCATTTACACAAATTTATCTGAAGCGCTAGGAGTGAATAAAGATATGTAAAAGATGATGGATTATTTCTAAACAACAACTTTCCATCTTATAGCTAAGTAAATTCTTAATAATTCAATATTTTAGAGCTCGAATAATTCTTGTATATGCATGTGTAGCAATAAGGGAGCCTATGTGAAGATTGAAATTTAAAACATCACTTTGGTATTTTTCCTTAGGCATTGAAATGATATTTTGAGTAATATAAACCTACACACACATTGATATTTTTTGGCATTGCATTGAAGATTTTTTTTCTCTTATACCTACCATTGGCTACACATGGAGGTATATAATATTGGTTTCTTGGTTTATTATGTAAGTAGTTAATTTCATAGAGGAAGACTAAAATATTCTTAATGTCCTATGTCAGGTGTTAAAGCATATGAATCACTTGCTGAAGGAACCATTTTGTATTCATCCAAAAAATGGTTTGTTGTTTTTTTATGTTCCTTGCATGTGTTATTTTTAGTCTGTAGAGATGTAGCTCAGCTCTTTCCTTTGAATTTTTCATCAATTTTGCGGATTACAATAGATTGTCCTCATAATTTCCATGTAGATCTGTTTGTAACGTTGTTTTCTACCAATAAATTTGCAAACCGCTCACATATTAAGGACCATTTCACTAATTTGTAGTCATCCATTACTTCATATGTTGCAGGTTGTGTCTATGTGCCAATAAATCCTGATGATTGCGAGAACTTTAATCCTACAAGTGTACTCAATCTTTCTCAAGTAAAAGTCTTACCTTATTTTATAGTACTTTAAAAGGTTAATTGAAGATGATTCTTTAGATCTAAGATAGTTGAACCCTAGATTAAAGTATGGTATTAGATGGGAAGTATAATGATAAAAATGAGGTCCATTGAACACAAATTATGAACATAATTTACTGGACTACGAATAGTGTTACAATTATAATTATTTCTCTTTTACCTACCTCTGCATTAATGAAAAATATAGTAGATATTGGAAGTTCATTACATGTCTCATGTATGTGTTAGTACTTTAATTTTGTTTAAGTTGTTCAAGAGCTTGATTAGGTCAAGAATATGTTGTACAAGCTTTTTTCTCTTGACACTACTCAACATTTTCCCTACACATTTTATCTTCAATCCAGATGTTTCTTAACTCCTTCCCTTGTTAGTCCTTGGTTGTTCTCAAGTTTAATTCTTTTTCCATGCATCTTGTAGTCTATATGTATGATCGGTCATCTCAAGTTTAATTATTTTTCTATGCATCTATGCATCTTGTAGTCTGTATGTATGATCAGTCATTAGTTTCTGTGATTGTACATTTCAACGAATATTTTTTTAAAAAAAAAATTGTATTGTTTCATTTAAATTTTGACGAAAAACCACCAACGAATCATCGAAAAGGTCCAAAAAAGTTGCTATAGTTAAAACAAAGGCTTCTTCGTAACTCCTTGTCCATTTAATCAAAATTTCAATGAGCTTTTGTTGTTGTTTTGATGCTACTCTTTTCCCATTTCGTTGAAATGGCGACAAACTTCTGGTCTTTTTTTGATGCTACTCCTTGCCCATTTTGTTGAAATGGAAATGAACTTATGGTGTTGTTTCGACAATAATCCTTTCCCATTTCATTAATATTGTGACAAACTTCTGGTGTTGTTTTGAAGCTACTCCTTGCCCATTTCATCAAAATTGAGATGAAATTCTAGTGTTGTTTTGACACTACTCCTTGCCCATTTCGTCTAAATGGCAATGAACTTCTGGTGTTCTTTTGACGCTACTCCTTTCCCATTTCATCGAAATGGCGATGAACTTCTAGTGTAATTTGTCGGTGGATATATGAATTTTTCATCGATATTCTGACAAGCATCTAAGTCATTTTATGATTCCAATGACCAATGAATCTATGTCGTTATTTTGATGTTTAATTCATCGTCGACCCTTTGATGAAAAAATAACAATAATTTTTTTTTTTGTCATTTCATCACTTTTCCGACAAAGATTTTTTGAACAACCAATGAACATATGTTAGAAAATGGTGTCAAATTCAGTAGTGACACCAAACCCCTTACATGTGTCCAAAAAACAAACTTCACAATATATGTATTCTTCAAATCCATCAACAAGAACAAGGAAAAGCAAACAATTAAAGCAAAAAAAGTTGCTGATGCAAAGCATCATCTCAAAGGGAGAAGTTAACTTGAGATGATGGAAAATTATCCATCCTCCGATGCCACCAACCTCCAATATGAATTTTTTATGCTTTATCCATTCAATATCATAGATGATTATTTGGAAGCCTCATCAATAATAGCAAATATGGCCCCAAAATTCCAAGAATAACTATTTGAAGTTCCATTAGAAACATTGATTTAACATATCTGGAAAAGGTTGATTAATTGTCATAATGTTTTGAAATGCACTCTCTCAATCATTGGTGGTAACAAGATATATTACTTGATTGGAAAAACTCAGGGAACATATATCAACTACTTGATGTTTTACAATACCCATAAAACTAATTGAAGTTGCATCTTCTCTTGCAATGAAATTTACCTCTAAGTTGTAACTAATAAGAAATGCATGTAGAAAACTATGTAACCATTTATGTATCCACTCCACTTCAATGGTAAAAACTACATGATTAGGTGTGAATTTTATCAATATGTGCCCAATCAACTACTCCAACAAGTAAGGATTCTCTATATTCTTCATGTATCTCATTGAATCATAAATGTAAAGTTCATCAAAGGAATTACTAAAACAAACTTTAGCATCAAATGAAACCATGAACTTACATGATATAAAGATGCAACAACATTGATGAAATAGCTTTATCTCATCTTAAGTAATCACCATAATCCCATCAAACATGTTTGTTGGCTATGGATTGTTTGGAATGTATGTTAGACTAAAAGTAGTCTATAATGTGCTAGAAACCACTAAGAATTCCCATGTACCACAATGAAATGCTATGAAATCTCAAAAGGAATGGCTTCTATGCCAGACTTGCACATGCCAATAAAAACTTCATGCCAAATATAATCACATAGGAACAACAAAGGTTCTAGATTCTTGGAAAGCATCAGATGAGAAACATAAATTCATTATTTTACATTGTCGGTTTCATCCCATAGAGTGCAATGCTTTAAAAGATAGGGTGCCTCTTTCTGGAATAGGGTGATCCCACAATAGTGGTTTACAATTTTTGGCCAAACTAGACACTGAAATTATTAGTTTTAACTAAATCTTCACATCCAGGCACCTATAGCGGCTAAATCGTGAGGAATTTGAAGATGATGAAAACTAGAGTTTTGTGAAAAAAATTTTGTTGATTCTAAATATATATTTTTAAAAAAATTTGGAATTATATTTCACTTCTTTTTCCATCTCCCTCGAAAACTTTTTTTTTTTCAAAAAACAACATTTTTAAAAAATGATGCTCACTATATAATGCATAATTTTTTTTCCATGAAGGATAAAATTATAATTCTTTCAAATTTAGACATATAACTCTGATATCTAGTGCTTACACTTCGTTAGATAGGTTTTTTATTGAATTATTTTTCTTTAATCAAGTTTCAAAGTCAAACCAATTACAATTGAGACATAGTGCGACCGTATAACGTATAACATTTTTTGTATGTATCAAGATTAAATTTTTATTTTCTTGTTAGATCAAGGACTTTAATATTTGGTGCACTCATAGTTTTAATTTTTTTTTTGATAATCTGCCATTTTTCCATATGTGCAGAACAAAGAGCTTGATTTTCAATGAAAAACCTACATTCACAAGAAATAAAAAATAAATATATTAATCAAATTAAATTTAATTAAGTTTATACTTTTTTGGAAGCTTATAATAAGTAATACATACTTACAAAATAAAATAATTAAATGAATTCATTTGATCCTCCAAAAGGTAAATCAAAAGTTGTTTCTTATCAGCATTTTGATAGGTGTAAAGGAGACTTCATTATAGGTATGGTTTAAATCTAGCAGGGTTCTATCCAAGGGGGCTTGGTATAAGGTGGTTTTATCAAAACCCTCTTCAATTGGAATCTTTTAAATGAAAATTTTCAAGGCTTAGATCATTATATTTTCTAAAAATATGTGATTTCAACAAAAATCGGGATCTCTCAAAAAGTGTAAACCACTATTGTGGAAGCACCCAACAATAAAGATTCATCTTCTCCTCATGCTCAGCCTTCCTTTACCACCATTTCACATAGGCATAGAGATATTTGTAAGGAAATTAAAGTAGAAAAAACAATTTCCTACTCCAATCTTGAGAAGATACAATATGCAAAATTTTAAAACTTGATCAAACAATTATAGAAATTTCAACAACACATTTGAATATAAAAAAATAAACAATTCAAAAAAACACCAGATATACATGGGGAAAACCTTTTCAGGTAAAAAAAAACCACCTTCCAAATCCTATTCAATTTATTACAAATCCAACAAAAATATTTCATACACTTGTAGAGCAATTCTTTTACACGAGTATAACTAGTAAACAATTCTAGAAGAATTTTGGCAGCAATTCAACAACATAAAATTACTTGCAAACTCAACACAACTTCATTCTCTAAAATACACAATTGATCAATATATAATATTTTTATAATGCATCAAATAAATATTTCTAAATCAAATGCAAAATGATGAATGTGCAACATGGAAATCACTAAAAACATTGTTGATGCATAATGAAAAGTTTTCAAATGTCGCCACATGCCAATCCACAATTACACAAATAACTACTCTTCAAAGACTCGCATTCCATGTAAACTCGACACTTAAATAGAAAAAAAAATTATGCACAACTCCACCTATAAATATCTACTTTCTATCTTGACTCCTCACTCGAATAGAAACTGCAAGTTGTAACTCACAAAGACAGAGTGAAAAAATCAATAACATTTAATATTTAGAAAAATAAAATCTTTGAAAAAATGAAAGTTTGAGACACGTTCTTTTTCCTAACATTCTACCACTTTTCAAAAACCTTTGAAGAGACAATGAAATTAATAGGATTTAATCACTAGAGGTCATGAGGTCCATAGACTTCAAACACCATAGATACATTTTGATGTGTTCATGGGCTTAGTTAATGCATCCACAACAATTTCCATTGTATCTTCATTCTCCTACTTCACCTTACCATCCTTGACCATATCTCTCATGAAGTGATATTGAATACCAGTTTGATTTGTCTTGGCATGAAACTTCAGGTTCCTCGTAAGGAAGATTGCACTCTGACTATCGCAAAAAATTGTAATTGCACCATGTTTCAATCCAGTATTTGAACACAAAAGTTTCATCAAAATGAATTCTTTACAAGAATGACTACCTTCCATGTGCTCTACCTTAGTAGTGAACAAAGTGACAAGATCCTATTGCTTCCTCATCCAATATATTGCACCACCATTAAGAGTAAAAAAATATGCATTGGTGGACCTTTTTCTATCGACATCACCCTCCCAATCAAACTCTACAAAACCATCAATACTCAGGGAATTTTGGTATCCTATGCCATTAAAAAATATAGAGTACTTTTTTGTACCTCGTAAATATCTGAAGACCCTCTTAACTGCATCCTAATGCACTCTTCCAAGATTGGACATAAATCGAGAAAGAACTCCCACTACTTGGGCAATGTCTAGTCTCCTATAGACCATAACATACATTAAGCTTCCAATTGCACTCTAGTAAGTAATTTTTCTCATGTATTCCATCTCTCATGGGGATGTAGGACATTTTAAAATAGATAGCTTCATTCCCAATGCAATAGGAACAAAAAGTGGTTTACAATCCTACATGTTGAACCTGTGCAAAATAGAACAAACATACTTACTCTGGCTAGGCCATAGCTTTTTTTCTCATGATGTGTTCTAATCTCCATCCCAAGTATTTTTTTATTGCACCAAGATCTTTCATTTAAAATTTCATAGAGCTAAGATTTCAATTTTGTAATTAAACCTTCGTCTTTCCCAATAAATAACATGAAATCAACATATAAAGCAATTACTAGGAAATAATCACCATTAGATTTAAAATATAAATAATGATCAAATTTAGACCATAGAAATCCCAAACTCAACACATATGTATCAAAAAATTTGTACCACATCCTAGTACTTTGTTTAAGGCCATACAAAAATTTCTTTAATTTACAAACCAACTTGCTTTTACCTTTTACCACGTAGTGCTCTAACCATGTCATATACAATTCTTCCTCCAAATCACAATGAAGGAACACAATTTTCACATCTATTTGTTCTACTTCTAGATCATAAGTTGTTGCTATAGATAATAAAATTTGAATGGATGTCATTTTAGCAACAGGAGAAAAAATATCATCATAATCAATGCCCTTAACCTGAGAGTATCCCTTCGCAACCAACTGTGCCTTATAATTTTCAACATTTCCATATGAACCAATATTTTTCTTAAACACCCATTTACATCCAACAGGTTTTGGAACTTCAGGAAATGGTACAAAATCCAATGTATCATTCCTGTTAATAGCTTTCATCTCTCCATCCATGGCTATTTTCCAAGACTTTGCATCATTCATACCCAAACCCTCTTGCATAGATCTCGATTCATCAATGTTAGTACTCAAAGAAAATATAAACTTCCAATAATAAGGTGAATACCCATTCCTTTTAGGTGGTGGCCTCTAGCTTGTAGACCTTCGAAAAAGTTGAGGTGGAGGTTCTTCCACTTCTTCCTCCTCTTCTGAAGATTCAGATCTTGACAAGCTCTCCTCAACTTCTTTTCTATTTTTGGGTATCGATTCAACTTTCTCAGGCCTAGAAGGAATTTGAACCAAATCCTTTCTCTATTCAATTTATTTATGTTCTTCATATTGAAAATTAATATCAGAAGATTTAGTCTCTCTAAAATAATACTTTTGGAATAAATTACCTTTTGTGCAACAGGGTCCCAAAACTTGTATCATTTCACACCATAGTTGTAGCATTGAAGATACATTTGGCGGCCATAGAATCATATTTTTTTCTCTTCTCCTTAAGAAAATTTACATATGCCTCACAACCAAAAACTCTTACATGTTTAGACAAAGGATTTTCCCCAAACCACACCTCCATTGGCATTTTATCAACAAGCACTGATGAAGGAGATCTATTTATAAAATAACAAGCAGTGGCAAAAACTTCCTCCTACTAAAATAATTAATGAAAGTAACATAATAAACTGATTTACCAATAGAAGCAACACCAAAAGGACCAAATACATTAGAATGAATCATATCTAAGATACATGAAGACTTCTAAGAAGATTTGTATAACTAGATCTTTTATTTTCCATAAATACAATGTTCACATATATCAAACTCTAGATTGTAATCATTCAATCTCTCAATGAGGTTCTTATTTTTCATGGATTTTAAACCCTTATCTCCAATTTAGCCAAGCCTTTGGTTTCATAACATGGTCTTCTTTTTAGGAAACTTTTATTTAGTAGACAAAGCACCCTTGGGTACCCAGAAGCCATGACCATCCACAGAAGGGGAAACCATCTCTTTTTCTAGTGAGGTAGTTTTTGGCTTAATCTTATCAAAAGTGTTATTGCATTCAATTGTGCATACATCAAGCTGCTACAATGTACCCAATTTTCTTCTTGTCATTATCACCATATTACCTCTCACCATTTTCACACAAACATCTATTAGATTGCTAACAATTAATAAATTTCTTGCCAATCCTAGGATATGCAAGACACCGTCAAATCATCTAACTCTACCATCATAAAATTTCACATGAATACTACAATGTCCAGCAATATCAAGGAAAGATACATCACCCAAATACACCTTAGAAGCATCATTGTTTTCATACTTAATAAACATTTTTTTGTTAGGATTCATGTGTAAAGATGCACCCAAGTCTAACAACCATACATTATCACCTACACAAGTGGCCAAGGCTGCAATTAAGAAATCTCCATCTTCCTTTCCAGACTCCAAATCTGAATCTAGCTTCTTCTTCCTCTTCTTTTTCTTCTCTTCTTTACATTTCTTTAGAAAGTTTATAGGTTTGCAACAGTTCCAACATATTGCCTTGGACTTACTAAGAGATTTTGATCTCCCCTCGTTTCTGGACTTGGAATGGCAAAGTTGCTTCTCATCTTTTCCTCATTTCTTTTGTCTTCCTCAAACACTCAAAGCCTCTTTGGTGTTTAGTGATACCTTCCTTCTCATCTCTTTGGAGATTAGAGAACCAACAACATCCTCAATCTTCGAGATAATACATGTGCTCCCAATGGCCATGACTAGGTTGTGCCATGAGTATGGAAACGAACACAACAAATTTTGGAACCTTTCTTCTTCATCCATCTTAACCCCAACCGAGGTCAACTAAGTCACTAGCATATTGAATTTTTCTAGATGCTCAAAAATTTATCCACCTTCTTCCATTCTCAAGGAATACAACTTCTTCCTTAGTAAAATCTTATTTACTAGAGATTTAGCTTGGTATATCTCACCCAACTTCTTCCAAAGAGCCTTTGAAGTGGGTTCTTTGAGGAATTTTATCAAGATTGAACTTGTAAGAAATATTATAATGATAAATTTAGCTTTTCTATCCATTACATCATAGTTTGCAGCCAAAGCTAGATTCGTAGGCCTCTAGAAGTTTCCATCCACTATATCCCATAGATCTCAATCAATCAATAGATCTTCCATCTTCAACTTCCACATTTCAAAGTTCATAATGAACTCCACCTCAATCCTCCTAGATGTGCTCACCATTCAAAGAAGATATATGCGACAAGATCACAAAAATATCCTCTACACAAGCTCCCACTCAAGCCTTGATTAGCACAAAAAAAACAACAACCCACAATTGAAACCAAATGTGATCAAGCTCTAATACCACTTGTAAGGAAATTAAAGTAGGGAAAAAATTTCATACACCAATCTTGAGAATAGATACTATGCAAAATTTTAAAACTTGATAAAATATTTACAAAAATTCCAGTAACACATTCATAATAGAAAATAAACAATTAACACAAATGCTAGATATACATTGAGAAAACCCTTTAAAAAAAAAATCCCCCACACTCCAAAGCCTGCTCAATGTATTACAAATCCAACACTAAGATGAAATACACTTACAGAGTAAGTATTTTATAGGAGTATAACTAGTGAACAATTTTGGAAGAATTTTGGCAGCAATTCGACAACATAACAATACCTGCAAACTCAACAAAATTTCATTCTCCAAAATACACAAGTGCTAAAAAAAAGAGTTTTACAATGTATAAAATAAATTTTTTGAAAGGAACTACCAAAGGTTGAACATGCGACATGGAAAGGGCCAAAAACACTGTCGACACACAATGACAAGTTTCTAATTATCCCTACATGCCAATGTGCACTTGCCCAAATAACTTCTCGTTGAAAATTTGCATTCCATGTAGACTCGATACAAAAAATAGATAAAACTTTTATCAAAAAATCCACCTGTAAATATCAAATTTATAACTTGAATCATCATCTGAATAGAAACTACAAGTTGTAACTCACTAAGAGAGTGAGAAAATCAACAACATTTAATAGTTAGAAAAACAAAATCTTTGGAAAAATCAAAAGTTGATAAATCTTCTTTTTCCTAACAACCTTATAATTCTAGTTAAACATTACTTATGTGGCACTCCAAAGAAATCTTGTCTCGCACCATTTTTAGCATACCAAATGCATTCAAATGTCATCTCACCCCTTGCTTGAACAAACAATGAAACTCAATATAGATTTCAACACCATGCATCCTCTCCTTGTACACAACAAAAAAATTCAAATCAAATTCCAATTAAATTCATTTATCATGGATGACTTTGGTACCAAATGAAGGTGAATGTAATTGAATTGATCTTTCATTAGTGATCATGAGATACATTTAAAGGACATAGAAATGGTTGATGAGAAAACAAATAACATCAAAGCAATTAGAAATGGTTGAACCTACTGCATACAACCACATACAATGTAATATGCTAACAATAAGAAGATGAAGAGGAGGGGCATGGCATGGGAAGAGAGGGAATAATGTATTTGTGTTGTAGAAAAAAGGACACTTTGCTTGATATGGGATAATTTTTAATAAACTGGACTTAATGAGGCCTTCATTTAAGTGTTGTGAGGCATTTTATGCATCCACACCAAGTCTTGGACCTTTATAAATTAAATAAAATGCTTTTAATGACTTCATGTGAAGGTTTTGTGAAGTATTTTAAGAAATTTTCACATTATTCTAAACTCTATTTATTATAATTCACCTAAAAATCATCTTGTTACACATCAACAAGTCCTATTTTCAAGTGTTGTAAAGTCTTGTAACAAAGATTCACACTTTTCTAGGCATATTTCCCTTATTTATTCCTTTCTTATGACTTATTTGACCCCTTTATGCTCTTATATTCTTTATTTAAGTGTACTTTTGAATATAATCTCAAAAAACAACATTAAATGCAATTTAATTCTTGACATCTAGTTTTAAGCCGTAGGTGGGACCCATTAACCATGAGTGGCAAATGAGTCCCACTTGGCTCCAAAATTCAAAATAATTTAAATTTCTCTCAGGTTTTTATTCAAAATACATTTTATGTCAGCCTATGGTGAGGTATGAACAATTACTAAGGCACAATACCTGTATAAATAAGTTTTTTTCTCCTCATTTGAGGGGGATCATCTGTCATTTTTCATCTTTCATTCATCTTATTCATTCTTCTCATCAAGCAAGTTAGAGATTTCACATTGCAAGTCATTAATTTAGGGTTTTATGACATTCAAGGAAAAATTTCACATGTATTTTTGTAGACATTCAATATCATTCATCATGGCAAGGTAATTTATTCCATTATTGGGGTATATGCAGGATCATCATGGAAAAAATAGGCCCTTAAGTGGCAAACAATTCAGAAAAATCAGAGTAAGGAAACTTGATGTAAAATTTTGAATAAGTTATCTATACTATTTCAAAAATATGGAAGAATAGAATCTGTAGAAAATTGAATGTAGTTTCTAAACTAATAGGCTTATTTAAAAAGAAAAAATCTATTTGGTGAAAATTTTAAATTTCAATGTAGTAGTACTTAAATTTCAGGGAAAAATAAGAAGTAGGTGTCTGTCTGACCACCCTAACCACAATAAAATGATAAAAAAATTTATAATATTTTAGATATAAGTAGATGACTCATGTCCCGATGTGATGCATATTTTTTTGTAATTTTTTTCCAAGTAAATTTTAAAAAATATAAAAAACTCGTATGTTTGACCACCTTAACTTGCTAAAAACTTCATGAAATTCAATTTTTCTTTTTTTAATCTTATAGTTTACAAAACATAGAATGTGATGCATGTTTTGGATTCAAAAAAAGTGATGCCATTTGAAAGTTATAGATGTTTTTCAATCAACCTATCGATCAGGACTTTAGTCATAATTCAAATAGAAAACTATTAATAATTATTTATTAAATTCAAAGTAAAGCATAATTTATATTGGTGGAAATTTAAGAATCTCCTTTAAAAACCCTTTTCATTTCATCATTTTTTGGTAAAAAAAGGTCGCTAGCCACATACTATACACATACCCATCATATTGCCACTTTTTGGCCCATCATGATCTTGCACATACCCATTGCATGTTTTATTCTATTATTTTATCATTTTAGTTTAATTTCATAAATGGGGTTTGACTAAGGAAAACCCCCATGCCTTAACAATCAACATTTCTTCTTCTCTTCTTGTGTGTTTGTAGATTTAGGTTCTTTGGAAGCTTGGAAATCATTAAAGATCAAGATGAAAAGTTGCTAAAGTCTTCCTCTCATCGTTCAAGTCAAAATATCAACAAAAAGTCATTTTTAGACTGGATTACAAAAATTTCTAAAGTAGACACCTGTAGGAGGAAGAAGTGCAAACTCAAAGCTCTAGAATTCACTCTTGAATATTTAGAAATTCAAAAGTGGACTAATTTACCATGGGTGGTGAATGAGTCTCACTATAGGGTCAATTTTGTGATTTTTGTATTTTTTGACACTCGTTTGATAGAAACGAGTTTTAGCACAGTTTATCAAAATTGGGATTGATTCACCCTAGATGGTGAATGAATCCTATCAGGATTGAAAAACATCATTAAGGACATTCCAAAATTCATTTCCAATCTTCATCAAGGTTTTAGGTACACATCTTTTATCTGATACATTTTTGTTACAATTTGCATTCATTTCTTAGTATTCTTGCATTACATAATGTATTTTAAAACATTTCATACTTAATTAGTTTTGCATGCTTAATTAATCAATTTCAATACTTCATTGCACCAACAGTATTGCATTAAGTTCTAATTATATAACACACATTAATATTGAGTATAACATTATGCATTTTGGCCACCTTTTCTCTCTCCTTCTAGGTGAAAAACCCTAGGAGGATCTAAGAAGGATTTGAGTGCCAAAATCCTTCATTACATTTTGTTGAACCTTCTTTTTGAATACTTATATTTTCTAATTTGGTGTCTTTCATCATATATCTAGCTTTCATTAGGGTTTGCATGATTAATTTCCATGTTAGGTGCTAAAATTTGCATTCATAAAAATTATATTTAAGTTGCATTGGTAGCATCTAAATTCATTTATATTTGTGGAAATTCTGCATTTTTCACTTAAGTTTGTATCTTTTCACTCACAATTCATAAAAATAAATCATAATTTTTTGAAAATTTTGCAAAAAGGTCCATACTAGGACTCATTCGCCACCTTGGGCGAATTAGTCCCTTCAAACCCTCGAAACAACACTTTACATATCTCATAATTTTTTTTTTAGGCTTTTGTTTGGTTCCTTAACTTGTATATATCAATCAGTTGTATTTTTGTAGCATGCATTTTGTTAAAATTTTCTTCAATTAGCTCATTTTCTACATTTTTTATCTTCTTTAGATACTTGCATTCCATTTCAATTTATTTCATTTCAACATGTTTTGTTTCAAAATATGTGCTCTCAATTTAATTAAACATGGATTTTATAAGCATGCTATCTTCTTTTATGGATTTAATTTTAACTAACATAATAGGGATTTCAAGACACAATCCATTAGTACAATCCTTAATTTTACATTTCCCATTGGTGTGAATGGTTATGTAGACAATCATAATAATCATACTTGTTCCTTTCTCGATACCTCTGCTATTAGTGATGAAGGTATCTTGGTGCACAAGGTTACAATTCTTGATGGTCTTGATTTTCCATCTTCTTATTCCCCTTTGGATGAACTTACACAACAAGAGCAATAGATCATAGACACTTTCCTCAACATCAACTTACCAAAATTCCATGGTCATGATAGTCATACTACTTAATCTCCTAATACTCCTTGATGTACAGTGGATAGGTTGGTATTAGAAGACATCCCTATTACATATCATGACACCTTTTATCCTCCCTTCCCTAATGTCCCTGTCCTTTTTGAAAACCTATTTTAAAATCATAATGGTACTTCTCTTGATTCCTCTTCCACTTGCGATGAAGATACTTTCCAAACCTCAAAATTGGATGAACATATTACAAGCTCTCCTTGTAGGGTAGATAATATGGCACAAGAGAATGAGCCTTTAATAATAATAGATATTTCCGTAAAATACACTAATACTTATCATTCTTCTCCTCATTATCTCTTTATTGATCATTCCCCTATTGGTAATGAAGTTATTATGAGAGAGGAAAGCCATCATTTTCAAATGGATGTGGCTTCTTGTTCTCCTACAAACTATCCTCCTAGGGAGAATATCATGGCCTTGGATTTTGGAAAACAAGTGGTTTTTGATTTCCCTTTCATGGAGATACATCACCATTTTCAAAAATTTCATACTGTCATCTCGCAAAGCACTCATGATTTTTCTTTGTTATATTTTGTCTCCTCCTCCAAAGAAGAAGTCAAATATTTCAATATACAGAGCCTTGCGTAAGTATGACATCACATACTATGCAAGATGTATCTTTAATCCCAAACACACAACCATCTTTTCATCTTGATCAATAAAGTATCTTGTAAAGATTTGTCCATAATAACTTAATCATTCTCCCTCCAAGAACTCAAAATAAATGTTATTTGAACACTTCATACTGCACATATCATAGAGTTCATGGTCACTCTACTAATGAATGTAATGCTTTGAGACGTAAAATACAATATTTTCAGGAGTTGGGTATGCTTCCCTATACGAGGGCATCTAGTTCCTCTTCAATTTCACTCTAGCATGCATTTAGCTAATCCTTTCAGCTTACCTTTGTCCTACACTAAGTGGGGGAAAAGTGTTGTTTAGCCTTGTCCTTGTATGTCACTTGTTGTTGCTTCCTTTTTCTAGTCGTTAACCTTCCATAAAAATATAAGAGCAAGCTTGGGATGTGGAAGACATGCCTTAAGTTGGTTCACATATGACTTACTTAGTCCTTTATGATATAGCTTATTAGAATCATATGACTTGGCATAGGGATTTTTGAGTAAGCTCTCATGTCTTCTTCTTTCTCTTCTACTTTAAAGAAATTTCTCTTAGTCATGGTACTTGCAACTGTTTTAAATTGGCAGCATACATTACCACTCACATTTCATTGTGTGATTTTACTTTTCTTATGATTTCATCTCTTGGAAGCATTAGGTACAATGTTGTTCATGATGAGACTTTGCACTTGTCCTGTCTTGGAAACAAGGTGAGATCCTTTTCAATTTTTCCTCTCTTGGAGACATTGAGCATGAAGTTGTCCCCTTTATGCCCTCATATGATTTATTCAAGTGAACTTTTGAATATAATCCTAACAAAAAATATTAAATGTAATTTACTTCCTGACACATATTTTGAAGCCTTAGGTGAGATCCATTCGCAATGGGTGGTGAACAAGTCCCCCTTGACTCAAAAATTTAAAATATTTCAAATTTCACTCGGGTTTATATCCAAAATACATTTGATGTCAGCCTATGATGAGGTATGAATGATTAATAAGGAACACGAATTTTATATATAAGTGTTTTTCTCCTCATTTGGTGGGTATCATCTCTTTTTTTCCATCATTCATTCATCTTATTCATTCTTCTCATCAAGAAAGTTAGGGATTTCACATTGCAAGTCATTGATCTAGCTTTCTAAGACATTCAAGGACATATTTCACAATATTTAACATGTATTTTTATATAATTTCAAGATAATTCATCATGGGAAGGTAATATATTCCATTATCTCATCTTTTATTTTATTATTTCATCATTTTGGTTTAATCACCTAAATGGGGTTTGACCAAGGAAAACCCCCATGCCTTAATAATCAACATTTCTTCTTCTCTTCTTGTGTGTTTGTAGATTTAGGTTCTTTAGAAGCTTGGAAATAATTAAAAATGAAGTTACAAAGTTTCTAAATTATTCTTCTCATCATTCAAGTCAAAATATCAACAAAAAGTCATTTTTGGACCCGATTTGGACAATTTATAAAGAAGATACCTGTATGAGGCAAAAGTGTCGATCTGAAGCTCTAAACTCTTGAATATTCAAAAATTAAAAAGTGGATTGATTTTCCCTAGACCTATAAAATGAGTCCCACTCCAAGGTCAAGTTTGTGATTTATGTATTTTCCGACACCCTTTTTACAAAAATAGGTTTTAGAACAACTTAACAAAATTGGGACATATTCGCCTTGGATGGCGAATGAGTCATATCAGGCTTGAAAAAAATCATCAAAAACATTCCAAAATCCATTTACAATCTTCATCAAGATTTTAGGAACACATATTTTTTCTAATACATTTTTCTTACAATTTGCATTCATTTCTTAGTATTCTTGCATTACACAATGTGTTTTCAAACATTTCCTACTTCATTAGTTTTGCATGTTTAATTAATCAATTTCAATACTTAATTGCACTAAAATTATTGAATTTATTTCTAATTGTAGATGTAAAATTCTGCATTTGTTCAAAACACATATTAGTATTTCCATTTAAAACAAAACAAAAGAAGAACATCCCTATGAAATAATGAAACATGTTAAGCAGGCAATGAAAGGAATCAAGGAAACTAAAAAAAGCATATAAAAAACATGATCCAAATTTATCTCATAGTGGATTGGTTCTTCTATGGAAAGAAGCCCTTTCCCAATCCTTGCTTAAGTTCCATGATTAAAATGCTATGGAGAATGATATGGAATGCTAAGATGATATGGATTCAAATGAAAATGGTGCATTTGTGCTTGAGATTGTGGAGTTATGGAGGATTAAAACAATGGAGATGATATTTATTTATAGAATATAATGATATAATAATTCCAAACATGGAGGATGTGGGACTAAAAACAAGCCAATGAAAAGAGGCCACTTGTCAACTTGTGATAGGATGAGGAATGAGCACATTTTGGTCAATGTGCCAAAGAGAGGGAGATTTCAAATTTGATTTTGTGAATTAAATTATGAGTTTGACTTGTCCAAGAGACATGTAAGAGCCATGTAAGAGATCATAAATGTTTTTTTGGGTGTAGATTTCAACTTGCTTTTGAATTCAAACTTGATGGAATATTCCTGAAAGATACCATGTTGATGGAAAATGCTAATGTTATAAATTAGTTAAAATGATTAATTGGTGCAAGTGGGAAAAGCTAGAGGATGTGATGGGTGGTTAGGTTAGGTTAATCAGGATTAGATTATCTTAGGTGATGATTAGGTGATTTTGACTCCTTTGACTTGAATATTTGATTTATTTAAATCAAAAGGGATGGAAAATGCATTTGGGATTTAATTAAATAGATGTTTGATTTATTTAATTAAAGGGATGATGCAAGATAAAGGTGAATCAATGTGAATTTGATTTATGAATGAGGGTATGAATATGCATAAAGCTAATTTCATGTGTCTACATTTTTCCCCTCTTTGAAGAAATGTACTTGCTACATTGGTTCAAAGAATAAGCATGCTGTGATCAAAAATTTAAAATTTTCTAATTTTTCAGATGCCCCAGCAAAAAGAAGTGCATTAGTACATTGCCCCCTTGATAAATCGAGTGAAAAGATTCAATTTGAGGGTTGATTTCGCCATAAAGAGGTTGAAAATGGATGGTTATGGATGATGACTCAAATGAGATGATTTTAAGATGCTTAGAATAACAAATCTATATTATCTTAAACAACTTAAATGATGATATGATGCGAGATGGATGAGGTGAATGATGTGATATGCTATGATTATGAAAATGTATAATTTTATGAGATGCTTAGACTAACAGATCTATATTATGATGATGATTATGTATGTTAGATGATATGTAGAATACTAACAGTTTGTGGATATAGGATGGATGCATGATGGATGCATTGTCGATGTTATGTTAGCATGAAGATGAGGTGATGACAAGAGGATCCAACAAGCCCATGATCTGACGAAACTTTATTAGAGATGATGATGATGATTTTCTTATCAAGGATTGGGATTTTAAAAGGGCTACTTACCTTATGTTTGATTACACATCTAGATATGATGCATCTAGGTATAAAGAACTAGGATGGTGTTGTACCTAGTGCAGTGGACTTTGACTCAAAAAATAGATAGGAGTATTCTTGTTCACACTTGACATACATAAACCTAGCTAGGACGTACCTAACAAAGTAAGTATTCACCAAGTTATATTACAAGAACGTCCAACAAGCACTAGAGACAAAAGGATAATGATCATTGCCCCATTCCTATCTCTCTAAATCCTTCATTTGGATATCATCAAGAGGTCCTTGGAATGAGCGCAATAAGATAAATCAAAAGAAAAGATCAAGTACTCAAAAAATCCAATGTTCTTCATATCTCTAGCCAAAAGGATGTGTTTTGATAGGATAAGGATCCAAGGTGATATCCAAAATGATGCCCATTGTCAGAACAATATATCCTAGGACATGCATTGTTTAATCCAAAAACATCTAAAATCACATCAAAATCCAAAAACATTCAAAAAATGCAAAATCCAAAAAACATCACAAAAATCAAAAATCAAAACATTTGTAAAAATGTCAAAAACACCAAAAACAACCTCAATACATTTTAAAACGTCAAAAATATCCAAATATTTGAAAAAATCCATCTTATCTTGCTTGCACCCGCAATAATAAATCATCCATAATAAACTGATCATCACCTTCATCCTTTGGCAATACAAACAGAAACAACCACAATAATCAGCAAAAGCAAGCTTCAATTGTAAAATCAAAAGCAAACAATAAAATTTTAAAACAAAATGAAACTCTTGATCATTCGCAAACATGTAAATTGACCTGATATCAATAGCCTATCAATATAAGATTGAAGCTTGCTTTTGCTGATTATTGTGGTTGTTTTTGTTTGTATTGCCAAAGGATGAAGCTGATGATTAGTTTATTATGGATGATTTATTATTGCGGGTGCAAGCAAGATAAGATGGATTTTTTCAAATATTTGGATATTTTTGACATTTTAAAATGTACTGAGGCTATTTTTGGTGTTTTTGACATTTTTACAAATGTTTTGATTTTTGATTTTTGTGATGTTTTTTGGATTTTGCATTTTTTGAATGTTTTTTGATTTTGATGTGATTTTAGATGTTTTTGGATTTTTATGTCTCAGGGGCTGATCAAAGATTAGCCTTTCCTACATTTAAGCTCAGAGATGACATAGTTCAGATATCATGTTTTTGATGCTTTCTAACCTTTTGAATGTTTTTTATTTTCACATGATTTTGATGATTTGGATAAGGATGTGATATCAGTGATCTGTTTGGTGTTTTTTTGAAAACCAAGGTAAGATTGATGGATCAAATCGATGGATTGATGATGATGATATCATTGTTGAGTATACACAACAATGGAAAGATTGATCAAGATTTATGATGATAACATTGTTGAGGATGCACAACAATGCAAGTCTAGTGTTAAGCAACACAATGATTGGGAATGATATCCTGAGATGATGATTTTTTGATTGGATTTGATTGATCATGATTGATGAAGCTTGATTTGGAACAAAATTTGTTTGAATGATTATCTCGCGATAAAATAAGGTGTTTGAAAAAATGAATGCTTCATGGTTCAGATAAGATAAGGTGTTTGAAAAAATGATTATCTCGCGATATGATAAGGTGTTTGAAAAAATGAATGCTTCATGGTTCAGATAATGTTGCATAGGATAAGATCAATGAAAATGGTCCTTGTCAAGATGTTTACCATAAGCAAGTGTAAAGTGTCCACCAAACTTTTTCAAGATCAAGATGACTCAGACTATGGATATAGATATATGTGAATGGATTGGATAAATGGTTCATGGATTAATGGATTTATTATGGATAAGACGGATGGAATGTTGGATTTATTATGGATGGGATGAGATGTTGGATTTTATTAAGGATGGGATGAGATACTTTCACCTAAACTAGTGCACGTAGATGCTCAATTCTACACATGATGCCTGTTTGCTATGTTTTCATCATGGTCTTTCCCAAAGCACCACCCATGTAGTTTTCACTAGAGCACAATTTTTTTACCTTTACTATTTTCAACCCTTTTTCTAATTTTTTTGGATTTTCATATTTTTTGATTTTTTTTGTATTTTTCCATGAAAGATTTAAAGCTCATGCTAAACCACAAGGTGTTGCTGATGTAGATGCCCCTGTCATAGTGTACCATCAATATCCTACTTGAAGAAGTTGCTTTGCCAAGATATATGCACTTGAATGGAACTTTTGAGATTCTTGATTTTGTTTATTGATACTAGGGTTAACTCTGTCTTGGTGTGCACATCCCGATAGAGTTCCTTCTAAATCCTTATGATGAAGGGTTGTTGCCAACACATGGCCAATGTGAGAACTAGATATCATGCATGGAGGCATGGATGGAGTGTGTTTAGGGATAAAAGATGGATTGGTTGATAGTTTGGAACCTTTGACTCTCCAAACTTGGGAAGGTGAGCAATGATGGGTGGATATGGAAGTGTGTGTGGAATTAGGACCAACTGCTTGATACACTTTGTACGTCACTTGAAAATCCCACTTTTTCTTTTGTGGAAATCTTTTATGGATACTTTTCCCTTTTTTATTTTTCCCCATAGTTTCTTTGACTAATGGGGTTTGATAGGGATGATCTTTCTTTGTATATTTTGGTATCCATATGTATTTTATTTGTACATTATGCTTCTCAGCTTCTTTTTCTTTGATAAAATTCTTCATACTTTGATTCAAATATTTCTTTTGACATTGGTCCCAATTCGTGGATGGGGTGATGGCTGGATGAAGATTCATGACGTGACTGATTATAGTATTGGCATCGGTTTCATCATAACAATTCTTCATGCCCCCTATGTTGACGTTTGCTTGAGACGAAGTTGCCCCCAGTATGGTGGTAGTAGTACCTTCATGCTTTGATTCTTCTTGTTTTGAGATGTCTTATTCAGTAAGCATGCTATGATAAATCACCACTATAGATGATGTTATTGGAATTTTTTGCACTGCTAACTCTAGAATATCCTATTTTGTTAGACCTATTTCTCTGAGTGAATAATGTTGAATATATTCATACATGATGTCTTCAATCTGGATTTTGGATATATCTCATCCTGGTGCTGACAACTTTGTTTGGTTGTAGGAATGAATAACCTGATCTTTTTGTGTAATAATATCAGGAGTAAAGGAATCCTATTCTGAATGAAAATCATCTATGTGTCCATCCACAAAAAGCATGTCATGGGTACATGAAGGAGTATGTGCTACATGGATATGATCATCTTGCATAGATAGGGGAGTATCCATTAGATTATTGTAGTATCTTGAAGATACAAATTTTTGATCTTGAATAATTTTACAGTTACTTTCGACATGCTTTGGATCAAGTTCTTGACATGGGTTAGCTTCAAAGGATGGATTGCTTACAAAGGGTTCTTGGATGTTGTCATTAGGAATGGGAAGTGACTCAATATCATCTTGATCTTTGAGTGGACTTAGATCAAGTGTCGGGTTCAAAGTTCCTTTAGCATCTATAACCATGAGGTCAAAGCGGGTCAACATGTGTTGGAAAGGACCATTGCTAAACCTTAGTGGAATATTTTGATATTTCTTTGGAATAAATTCTTGAGATATGTATTATAACTCATCAAGTGATGTAGATACATTTTAACCATGATCATTGGTTGATAGATCATGCATTGTGTCAATAAGATCAAATAATCCTAACACTCCTTGAAATAGATCACTAAAAAGTGGTTCTTGATGTATGGTGAGTTGATTATCCGAGGGGATAGACACATCTTCAATATGCTCCTTAATTGAGAGATCTTGATCATTGTTTTCAACAATTGTGTTGGAGGGATTTATGATGTCCTCGACCATAGGGTCAAATGATGTTGAAATTTCTTGAATTGGATCATTGTTGGGTATTGTTGGTGGATTTTTATCATGATTAAAAAGTGACTTTTGACATATGTTGATTTGATCATTGGATGAAGTAGAGATATCTTCAATATGTTCTTTGATGGATAGATCTTGATCCTTGTTCTCAACAATTGTCATTTTTTGTGTTTGTCCTCAAGTGTTGGTTGGGAAGCTTGAGCAGCTTGTGTGGCCAGATATCATTGGATGGCCTTTTGGTACGCCTAGTGATATTTTAGTGCAATGTTATATTTTCTTGTTGCGTTTGGTTTTGGTGGTAGTGGTGTTGGATTTGGAATTGTGTTGGATGTAGTGATGAGTGGTTGAGATACAATTGGAGTGATTGTGAGGGTTTGAGCTAATATGGGTGTGATAGGGGTGGTTGGAGTGATTGAGGTGATAGGAATGGTTAGAATGACCGATGGGATAGGTCCTTGGGAGACCACATTTTGATTTGTTGGGATTGATGTTGTCATTTGATTAAATACCATCTGTCGGTGCGATGTTGATACAATATTCAAAATATTGGATGCGATTGCTTGATTGGTGTTAGGTGGATTGATTTGGATGGAGTGATTGGTGCTAGGTAAATGGGGAAGCCCTAAACCAAGGAATGATTTTGATATGGGTAATGGTGGTGGAGATGTCTCTTGGTGCAATAACTCAACTATTTTGGTAAGTGTAGTAATTTGATCTCACCAAAATTGATCTTGATTTTGATCTTGAATCCCTTAATATAGTTGATTTGGTTTTTGTTCAAGCAAATTTGGGGTACATACTTGTGGTTTTTGAATGGCATCATGGAAAAATTGATTTTGAACATTGTTCTAACTTGGGATGATGTTCAAATTTGGCATGATAGGTTGAAATTGGACATTGTTGATGTTGGGCATCACATTGCCTTGATTTAGGTAACTTTGATTTTACATGATGTTACCTTGACTTGGAGTCGTTAACATTTTGTTTGGATTTTGAACAATATTCATATGATTTGCAAACATATTTATCCCAAATTTTTCCACATTCATGTTTGGAAAACTTGTACTTGGTACATTCTCATTTGGCATGTAGGGATTTGGTGGGATGATGTTCTTCGTTTGAAGGCTCATGCATTGATTGTTTGGTTGGTGGATTTTTAGGTTTCAAATTAGATCTACCATCGAGAAATGTGTTCCAATCTTTGATTTGGGCATACTCACACTTGTTGTCCCATTGAAATTTTTAGAAGGTAAGGATCCCATGTATGGATTGTATAGATGTGAGTGTTGATAGTCAATCATTGTTGTATAGATTTGATAACTTAGTTGACTTGGATTACTCATGATGTATGGATCAAGTTTATATTCCATGTCCCTCTTGTGTTTTGACCTTTTTGCAAAAGTGACCTCTAAGGTTCTTAGGACTAATGAAAAGATGAAGGATGAAAGTTGTAAATGAGTGTTGAATGTTTAGGGACTTTGGATCAATACTAGACTTGGGGTTTGATTTGGATAATGAACATGTAAACCCTAAGATTTTGGATGTGACCTTAGGATGAAAATTTTCAAAGGATTTCTAATTCAATTAAATGTATGAGAAAGGATGCATTCCCATACACCTAACTAAACCAGGTAATTTTGATTTTCATGATTTACCCAAGTCTAGAATGATGTTTTGAAAGCTCTAAAGTTGTTTGTGGGATGAAGATGATAAATGTTTGAATGAATGAAGTGTTTGATTTGGTCCTAAATGAATCTAGGAAGGAATTTTTTTGGAGACCAAGATAGCGAAGAACATTCCTTTCTCTAAAAGTAATTCAAAATCAAAAGATCAATGTTTGCATGAAAACCATACAACCAAAAGATTACAAGCACATATGTGGGGTCCAGTTGATTTAATCTTTTCTTAATGGATTATTTTTACCACAAACACACTCTTGATTAGATTTTGAATTTAGATGTCTAATGTCTCAACTTTCCCATTATCCCACAAAGTGTATTATGCAGAAACCAAGGAAATTTGAGGCAAGAGTTACCTATTGCTGGCCTTAGTAGGAGAAAATTGAGATGGCATCCAAATTCTTAGAAGACTCTAAGCATACGAATCCCAAGGGCAAGCAATAACATGTGAATTTTTTTAAGGATATTTTCCTCTCCTAAAGGGTTTTGCAATTTTAATGATTCATTGAATGTTGGTTTTCCAATGTTTTCGATCAAAGCACTATTTTTTCAAACCGACTCACAAGAAATACAACATCCTAGCTCAATTGGTACATTTTTCTTGGTGGGTTTACCTCATTCCCTTCGTAGAGGAAGAGATTATTTTACATGCAACCAAGGAAAGAGTATAAAGGTATGTTAAGAATGAAGTCTTAACCTCTATACTTTAACCAAGATCAAACATGGCAAGTAACTTCTTGGAATCTAAGTTCCAATGCACCACTTTGATAAAACACATTGAATTGATCAGTTGGTCACTACAAACAAGGGTTCTAGTTCAGAATTTTTGTTCATGTAGATTAACCCATATGGCGAGAGTCCCCTTTTGGATCCATCTCATCGGAATCAACCACGTGATATTGGTGTTTCTTCCAATACCCACATTTATATCCCAACTAGAAATACTCTCTAGTTCAGAGTGTTACCGGTTGAGTCATTCCCTTGGGTGAGTCATTCATAGTTTGATCAACCTTCCTTTAGAAACAAAGGGAGAACACATGCAATAAGTTTAATCACACTCGCAAAATTTTTTGCTCAATTTTTAAACCCAAACTAAAGTGTGGAGGAAATATTTTATGCAACTTAATGTCATTAAAAAGACTTTTGATTCTCAAGATCATCGTGAAGCGTGAAAGAAGTGCATACGCCTATTTAGATGAGATTACTTTGCATAAGAGATTATGAAACATGAAAAAAACATGTTCATTTTAAGCCTCAAAGCAATGATTTTGATTCATTTTAAAGAACCAAACTTGAGTGTGAGGTTGTTTTTTTAGTTTTATCCCAAAAAACAATGTCTAGTCAGTTTCTAGTGTTTAATTTCAATTCAACTTTAAAAAAAAACAATGATCTAGTTGGTTTAAAATAGAAAATTAAAGCAGTAAATGGAGTCTTCAAGCATTTAAAAATGCTTTATGAATTTTGAATTTGATGCTCCAAATATTTAACTCCAATCTTGCTTTCATTTTCACTAAATTCCAACGTTCAATTCAATGTCGACCTACAAAAACACAAAGTTAGATTTTGCTTTAAAAATCATAATGATGTTTAAGATGCCACTATTTTTCAACAATAAACCACATTTGTCCTAGAAAGTTTCATAAAATAATGTTGATAGTTTTTAAAAAAAAATAAAGTTATAGTGTAAATAATTTGAAGTTGAAAGTTTCAATCAACATTCAAATATTAAAAATCTACAAATAGCTAGGCATATGTTAATTGATTTTTAAAAAAAGTGATAGGCATTAATTGATTTTGCACACAATAATTGAGTTATTGTGATCCACTAGCTGAAGCATTAAAGAAAAATGGGGTAATAAGTTTCAAGTGTTTCAAAAAATAGTTTTTGTCAACAAATATTTTATTCATTTAAGACAAACTATATTAAATCTTCAAGCTTGTAGTTGTTCGCCTTTATCAAATCTGCCTATGAATACACCATCATAAGTGAAGAAATACATGCATGTAAAATAAAAGATAGTGAATAAATGAAATCCAAAAAAATATGTAAGGACTTTACTTTGAAGTTATTTTGATTCCCATTCACTTAACCTATGGGAAATAAATGAACTATGCCAATCAAGAAGATGCTTGCAAAAATTCATAAATTGGTGATTTCAACATATAAATGCCTTGTTTTTAATGCCATATCTGTGACTTTGACTCCATCGATGTCATATTATCTTCCCCATAATCCAATAAATATCTTTTCTCAAAATGAGTTCTATAATATTTAATCTTTGGTCATGAGGGATGGGCATTAGTTGGGTAGCACATAGGAGGAGCGTTGGCTTCAAGGACTATGGGTTATCTCACATTAAATTGATTTTTCAGGTCCATAAAGTCCTTAAGACAACGTTGGTGATATTGATAGCTCCCTGCGTGGCCTATCCACCTATGCCAAAACATCATCAGATTTGATGTCGTATCAAGATCTTTCCCTGACAAGGCATGATTTGATACTTTTTTGCGCTAAAGCTTTGATCAAAGAATTATTACAAAGAAAGCTAATAAAAATTAAAGCATAATCATCTAGCTAAAATACGAACCATTTGAGGCACCACAATGAAAATAAAAAAATTAGAATAGTGAGTTTTCTTGGGTAACCTTCTTCAGTACTGCCAAATGGGAGTGAGATCCTTGTCAGAAGTCTTTTCTAGATTTAACACATAAATAGAGGAAATGCATCAATATATTCTTGTAAATGAAGAAAATGATAATAAATGGGATTTAGATGCCACCAAATAGGTTAAGTGTTGAGCAACCTCCAAACAAAGATTTTTTATCTGTGTTGAAGTAATCACAACCTCTAAACTATTCACAAATCTTGCATCAATCTTTGACTAGCATCCTCCCTTTGTCCATAGGTTCTCTGACTATGCTAAAATGAATGCATAGAGAGGGAATGTGAACTCTAGCAACCCTTCACAAGCTTTAGATGTGCATGTTTATTAGAAATCTAGCAGATTTGGTGAGAGTTTGATCATGACAAACTAGCACACCATCCTCTGATGCATTATGTGTGGCATTCGAGATTATCTATTGGGTTCTCACTTTTATTGTATAAATTTAATGAGGGTGCCACCAGATTTGAAGCTGATTACATAATGTACATATGTTCAATTGTTAACAAATGTTACATGCATATATCTCTAAATCCTTGCCTAAGGTTATCTGCTACAATAGATTACAACTATTGGAGTTATGAGGCTACTAGAAAATATGACGTGCATGGTTTCCTTTTTACTACTGCAAGTAAAATAGGTGAGTAAGGACGTATGGAGATATCATAGATCTTTGATATCATACAAATATGCTTGTAATCTTCACCAGAATTAACTTTCCAAATGAAGGCAGCATGGTGTTTTCTAGATTCACTTCAATCATTGTAGATACTTGTAGGTGGATACTTTGAAGGGAGAACATGCTTCTTCATTTTGTTTCACTAACCTACATCGACATTCTATAGTAGGGAATTTTCTAGATTCACTTTTTTTTTTTGCACTAACCTGCGTCGACATTGAACTGTGAGGAAATGATTTTAAATCATGCCTATAAATCTGCAAATACCTCAACCTTTTATAGCATCCTCACTGCAAAGTTTGGTAAAAGGGGATGAACATCCATCAGAACAAAAAGTATACAGAGTTCTTGTCATATGGTAATAGTTGGAAACATGAGGGAGGAAGATATGTATGCAAGATGGGAGAAGCACATATAAGGCCCATGAGCTCTTTGACAAAATGATCCAAAGACCTTCAGTCTCAAAAAATATCATGTATGTAAAATGTGGAAGCATAAACAAGTCACGTGAACAGTTTGAAAAAATCTCTCAATTATAAGGTTGAGCTCCCCAACCATTCCAACATCCTCCCTTCCTATGCACAATGTACCTTATAGGAAGTTTACAAAGAAAAAAATACATTTCACACTATCACAATAACTTCACATTCTTATGTAGTGAATGAAATGATTGTATATGTTTATAAAATAGCTTGAAAATATTTATGAGGAGCATCCATTTACGAGATCAATCCAAAATAAAACATTTTAGGAAGACCATTAGTACAGGAGCCATGGATAAATGATGTCGTCTAGCATAAAAGAGACTTACTAGATCTTGAGAGAATGCTAGATGGTGAATCTGTAGTGGTATCTAGATAGCATGTGCTTACCAAAGAAAGCAGACTATTCTTAAACAAGTTTCCTCTTTAAATGGTGTAGGGCCTGATTTCTAATGATAGGATCTTCTATTTCAAAATGTAGTCCAAATGTAGAAGCCTAGACAAGGCATGCTAGAAAAGATGCGAACACATTCAAAGCACAAATCTGAAGCATAGACAAAGCACATTAGAAAGGTTGCAAGCTTTCAAAGTATCGATCATTCAATACTCAGTCCTCTTCTTTCCTAGGTAATACCAATATGACTTGGCTCTGAAGGTGATTGAAATAGTACATGAAAACTAACCCCACCAAACTATAAAAGGAATTTCCTATATTATTTGTTGTATTTGAATACCAACAATGTTTATAAATTTTGTACTTTTGATTGAGCTTATGACAAAAATGACAGATAGACAACATTAATCTGCACTTAACACATAGATGATTTAACATTGTTTTATCTATTATCTATATGGCATAACATAGATCAATAGATTAAAACTATTCAAATGAAATTAGATTAATGCATTCGATAATAAAATCATCTATTATTGCGTTAAAATCATAAAACCATATAAAAAAAATTCATCAAACACTCGATTCATTCATTATATAGGCCATTCAACGCCTTCTCTCATGGCTGTGATAAATAACCACCCACCTTCTAGTGCCATTATGTAGATGTCAAATTTTTCTTTTGTTCAAACCACACATTAGTATTGCCATTCAAAACAAAACAAAATAAGAGCATCGCTATGAAATAATGAAACATGTTAATCATGCAATGAAAGGAATCAAGGAAACTAAAAAAAGCATATAAAAAACATGATCCAACTTTATCTCATAGTGGATTGGTGCTTCTATGGAATGAAGCCCTTTCCCAATCCTTGCTTAAGCTTCATGATAAAAATGCTATGAAGAATGTTATGGAATGCTAAGATGATATGGATTCAAATGACAATGGTGCATTTGTTCTTGAGATTGTGGAGTTGTGGATGATTAAACCAATGGAGATGATCTTTATTTATAGAATATAATGATATAAGAATGCCAAACATGGAGGACGTGGGACTAAAAACAAGCCAATTAAAAGACGCCAATTGTCAACTTGTGATAGGATGAGGAATGAGCACATTTTGGTAAATGTGCCAAAGAGAGGGAGATTTCAAATTTTAATTTGTGAATTAAATGTTGAGTTTGACTTGTACAAGAGACATGTAAGAGCTCATAAATGCTTTTTTGGGTGTACATTTCGACTTTCTTTTGAATTCAAACTTGAGGGAATATTCCTCAAAGATACCATGTTGATGGAAAATGCTTTTTTTATAAATGAGTTAAAATGATTTATTGGTGCAAGTGGGAAAAGCTAGAGGATGTGATGGGTGGTTAGGTTAGGTTAATCAAGATTAGATTAGCTTAGGTAATCATTAGGTTATTTTGACTCCTTTGACTTGAATATTTGATTTATTTAAATCAAAAGGGATGGAAAATGTATTTGGGATTTAATTAAATAGATGTTTGATTTATTTAATTAAAGGGATGATGCAAGATAAAGGTGGATTAATGTGAATTCGATTTATGAATGAGCGGATGAATATTCATAATGCTAATTTCATGTGTATACACTAATTTCAAAACACACATTAATATTGAGTGTAACATTTTGCATTTTGGCCCCCTTTTCTCTCTTCTTCTAGGTGAAAAACCCTAGGAGGAGCTAAGATGGATTTGAGTGCCAAAATCCTTTGTTATAGTATTAATAAAAGGAAATGGAGTATGGGGGTCAAGTATAAGAGAACAAAGAAAAGACAAGAAATATATACAAAATAAAATAATATAGTTTTTCCACCATAGTGATGGTACAAAGTGAAATTTTGTTGAGATTGAGAACATTTTAGAGAAGAGGAGTCATCTCAGGTAAGAGAGGAAACTAGAGTAAGCAACTATCAAAAAAATAAGTTGGAAGAAGTGTGCATAAAAGAACATGGAAGTTGTGACAAATTAAATAATAGAAGATGGATTGTGTAATAAAAAGAATACATCGAATTTTTCATAGTGAATTCAATTTGAATAACTAGATTTTAAAATATATTTGACTATGACTTTGGACTATAGAATAAATCAAAATAATTTTATTTGACTATGACTTTGGACTATAGAATAAATCAAAATAATTTAAGTGCATCAAAATTTTAGTATAAGTTGGTATTGGCATGGTGTGATGGTTTAAAGGTGGAATTGTTGTTTGTGCCACCAAGGTTCAAACCACATTGGAGTAGTATTGTTGATTGGTTGTATTCTGGTTCATAGCTCCGGTCAAAAGTGTTTACTCCTTGAATAAAAAAAAATTAGTATAACTTAAAGTTGAATTTAAATAAAAGTTATATTTATAAGTATGCATCTTTTATATTAATAATATTCAAGCTCTATCTTTTATTTAAGAAAAATGTAAATAAAACTGGTATACATGTGCTAATTTAGTGGATTGAATTGAATTTTCATCCCTTATTCTTGTGGAAAGTAAAATATGATTTTAATTGAAAAATGAAAATTTGAATTTTATTTAGTGTTCACATAAAAAAATTTCAATTTGGTAAGGCTTTCAAATTGGATCTACATCAAAATATAACCATGGTGATTTATGAAATTATGGTAAATAAAATCTAGAGATAATTTAATTTTTAACTCATGGTAACACATATATTTATCTTTTTGTTTCCTTATTTTATATGGTTACTATTTTTATTTTAAATTTATGTTATTTAATGTGAGGTCCACAAGTTATATAGTTTTGTATGTTGTCTATACTTACATTTTTTTTTGATAACCCATATGAGGGATGTCTATACCCATATATATTTAATATGGATGTATATTCAATCTCATTATTCTAGTTTGGTTTTGTATTATGATGGAACCCTCAAAATATTTTCTTGTTCCATATTAAACCCTAATTGAATTTAGGGTTTTTATCTTGAGTTTTTAAGGTTTTATTTGTTTCCAATCATATTTTATATCTCATAACCACTCCCTTGAAGCCTAGGTCCATGTCTTTTATTTTACAAAGATTTGGTACATAATATTTTCACTTTTATATCATTTTTATTTCATCATTTGAAAAATCTTGAGCCAACTATTCTTAGGTTGCCTTGGAGAAGTCCCCTCCTTTAGAAAAACTTAAGTACACATTCTCATTAACTTCCACTTAAGTCCTGATGGCCCTTATAAGTTGTATCCCTCATTGCTGATTTTTTCATAAGTTTACACCTTGAAATAGAAACAAGCGATGGGACAATATGTCCCTTTGGTATTGCTCATCGCTAATGGATTTTGATCCTTCAAATTTGTAATAACGATGAGCAATGTTCTTAGTTTGGTGTTCTTATCACTCATTGCTAATGGATTTTCATCCTTCAAATTCATAATAACAATGAGTGATTTTTTTAGTTTGGTGTTCTTATCACTCATCGTGGATGGCCATTGAAAAGAAAGGCATGAAGTAGCTTGAGAAATATAATGTGGCACTATGTGATCATGGATATGTTTTAAAATATAATTGTTGCATTAGTGATATGCGATGAACACTATCAAATTTTTGAACCGTTCATCTCTAATTACTTGCATAATGTATGAGGAGAATTAGTAATGAATGGAGGACTTATCATTCATCATGAATTCATTTCAGAACTTAAGTTCTAAATTAGTGATAAGCAATGGGTGCCTTCTAAAAGGGGTTTTTATTTCACTAATTTGATATAATCCAATTGGTGATATCTTTTGTGCCATTTCTTTTATGCAGGTACACGTGTCCAAAATCTGGTGCCTCCACAATATCTCTCATCATTGATGGGATCTTAGGCATGAAGTGTGAATTAGCGATGCACGATGAGGGGACAAATGTGACTGGAGGTTAGGCCATAGAATCAAGGGGTAAAAATCATCACAAGGATATCTTCATCACTGATGGAGTCAGGTGAGGATGAAACAAATTAGCAACAAGCGATGACCATTTATAGAAGGGGAAACTTGGCAAGATCTCAGGGATTTCACATAAAGGAAAAGGAAAGAAACAAAAATATTAAGGAGTTGTTGATGAGATTCTAAATTAGGATGATCCAATGGACTAAATATCATCACTAATAGCACCCCAAAATTTGGGAAAGTTCAGCGATGAAGTGATGAAACATATGAAGAAAGTTTCCCTCTCAGAAGAACTAGTCTTGTGTACTCCGTCGATATTAATGAAAGCATGGATTAGGCTAGAGATACATGATAATTGGAAGATCTGATATTATTTTCAAGGAATGTGACAACATTTGAGTTGGCATCGCTAATTTCTTTGAACAAGTTGATAAAGGTTGAAAAACGAGACCCCGATCACCATGGATGAATTTTTAAATGCTTTAAGATCAACGACCTAGATTCAAAGATGAATTATTCAGTTATCAACTCGCTCGCTTGAATATTTTTTGAATAATTGATATCTACACCAAATCATCTATTTAATGTAGCCTACCTATTGTGTATTTTCATCATGATTGGCAGCAGGGTCAGTAATGAGTGTGTGGGTATTAATATTCCTAAAGAAGAAAGGTGAAGATGAGTAAGTTTTCCATGATGGTCCAATGATTTGAGGGATTAAGTTTGCATAAGTCTAAGGAAAATTACCCTAAGAATGAAGTTGTGACACAAGGAGTTCCTAATAAACCAAAATATAGAGAGCAAGATAGAAAATTTCAGTATGGTATTAGGAATAATTACCGATTACTAAATCAAACCAGTTTAAGTAAGGTGGTTTACTTCAAAGGAAAAGGATGGTGAAATATGAGAAGAAAGAAAAGAAAAAGTGAAAGCACCAAGATGCTCATATGGAAGAACATGTATACACTAATAATGCTACTAATAGCCCCTCATAATGTGAGGGTGACACTAATTTTGGTTGTGATCATTGTTTTCCTTCCTTAGTATGTGATGAGATTTCTGACAAGGAAAGGATAATGGTTCCACCATTTCCACTACAAGCAGAATGTAGGTAGGTATCCTCTAAGGTTGATGAATTAGAGTAATTACTATGCCCCATTTTTTTTTTATGAATCCATGGTTCATTTTCCTAGAGGACTCAATTTAGAGTTCATGTGATTTCTTATTTCATGTGTTGAATTGGAAGCTTTCTAGGTTGGCGTATAAAGGAAGTCCCAGAATACACGTTTTTGAAGGCCTGCATATTTTTTCTAGACAATACACTAGTTTGTGCTGGAGTTGCTATTGGAGAATCTTCTTTGGTCAACAAGGATGAGGATTCAACATAGTTGCAAAAAAAATTCCCTTTGAGTAGCTAGTGTTTCTACATATAAAGAATATGGCATGTGGTGTTTTACACTTCCATTTTCCTTAGATGATTACATGTAAGAAACTAAGAATATCTCAAAATCTGGTGTAAATGAAATCAAATATAAGTTTAGTTAAGCTTGGTGCATGTTGCACCCTTATTCTATAAAAGGAATTTCAGGGCTTATAATTACAAGGGGTAAAATTTTGAAGTCTCAATAGGGTTCTAGGTGAAAACTAAGTTCAAGAAAGGTACTTAGAATAGAATACTAGGAATAGACCAATAGTTTTGTCTTGGATGTGAGATCATGTATGTAGTGATCTTAAATAATTTTTGTAGTGATTACTTCTATTAGAAAAAATAATAGTTTGGAAGTAGATACTCTCCTATGTATATTCCTTATGAAGTTATGAATGAGGATACTAACGGTGTTATCATTTGTCTTAAAATATTTTATTTGAATGTATTACTCTGTTTTCAGCTTTAATTCACTTGGATTTAATTAAAAATGCCTAAGTAGGGTTATAAAATTTGTAAGGAGTGTCATAGGATAGGTAAGAAGTAAATTTTTCTTGCACAGAGAGTTTTCATAAACACAAAGAAATATGAAAATAGTCCATGTTCTACTTAAATGAGTAATTTGTAAATTATGGATGCTTAGATACTTGACTCTATTATTCCAATTTATAAGACACTGGTCATTTTGTTAGAAAATATTACATAGAATGAATAGAGAATGTTCTTGGCCCTAGACTCAAGATTAGACAATATCCAAATAAAAAATATTTCCAAGGATAACATAAGTTGATTCATCCGCAATTCCTAGTAGATAGTTAGTTTCTCACTTGAAAATCTACCAAATCTTCAATGAGGTGGACTTTATTTGCAACAAGTAGGAATAAATTTGTGTATAAATGTGTTACTAATTGAATTTGGTATCTAAAAGCATAGTTGGGATCACCCTCCTAGGTATCACATAGCCTGAAGTGAAGGAGTAAGGATTGTGAAATCCTATGCTCATTGTGTTGGCCACTTACCAGGTAGTTCTTCATAATAAGAGTTGGCTACTCTTTAGAGAATTGCTTGATTCTGCTAGAAAAGTTACCAACATATTACATTAGTTTTATTGTCATTATGAGGTAAAGAGGCGGTGTTCCCTAATCTAATTATTTTTTGGGATCTACCTTTTTTACTATGGTGCAACATATGTGATACTTATTCATGTGGTGATCATGGATTTATATAAGTTTCTAATATATTAGAAAATCTTCAAAAACAAGATTAGTTTTCTTGGTTCATTGGGTGGTGGTGATAGTGTCATGTAGGTTCCTTATACACTTGTATCTTTATATCACATGGTTGTTTATGTAGGTATATTGGGTAGTGGAAATTATTTTTGGTATTTGTCCTTTATGCTTGGAGATTTTGCACATAATTATTATGTAGACATGTATTATTGCTAGTGTTGGATCAAAATCTATTTGCATACAGTAGTGTATCTTCTTTTTTTTCATATTTATTTTTGTATTTTTTCCTTTATAGTTGTTGGTTTATCTTCACTATTTTAAAAATTTGGATCATATTTGATGCCCAATTCTATGGAATTTATGAGCATTACATAAGGTGTAAAAATATTAGTTCAAATACCCTTACTTCCATCCATATTTTATATATAATTTAAATAAGAATGATAATTCCAAACCTAAGGTGTATTGTATTAGGCCTAGGTATTTGTGGGTAAACCCACCATAGTTTATTAAATACATAAAACATACATCCACATTTTAAATAATGATAATTCAACGCTAAAATTTATCTAACTTATTTAAATATAGAGTTTAGATACCTTTTGCATATCACTTCCAAGTTCACTAGGCCCATAGGAAATGGAAAATAAAAGGTCATAATAGATTATTCTTATTGTTAGAATCATTTGAGTAATGCAAATGAAAATTTTCCTTAGTTATCCTTGATATATCGAAGTGAGAAGCCACTTTTTCTAATCAAAACCATGGTAATTCATATGAAGAAAGCATGCATAATTAAAAAAAATGATACAAAAACATAAGGAAAGTCAAGAAGTAGTTTTTGATCTTTAATATCACCCTAGTGTTAAAGAAGAAAGCATACAATTTTTTTTACACAAAAAATATTTAAATATAATTTTAATCCCCTAAAGTAATATTAAATGTGTACTAAATATTAAGTAGTCAAACTTTGACAAATATTCCTACAAAACTACAATTTTATTAGGTTGTAAGATTTGATATTTGGTAACATGAACCTACATGAAATGGAGATTAAATAGTATTAAAAACCCAACATAATATTAAAAGGACCATGTTTAGTAGGACAAATTTAACAAAATCTAAAAAGAATCACAAATAAAATAAATTGTGAAAGTAGTGATAATTTTTTTCCATAGAATGAAAACATATATAACCAAATAAAACCAAAATTAGTTGTAAAATACAATAGCATACTTTCCAAACTTAGTTGAAAAATTAACTAGAAAATAATTGGAAACTAGTGAAGAAATCCAACAATATGGTAGTTGGTCATAAACCTAAGTGAGAACTCTACTAAGTATTCTATAAAAAACTCAAATCATATTTAAGAAATACATATATGTTCCACTAAGACCTAGCCCATTGAAAAAGATACTATTGCGATGAATAACCTTACAAGAGATGAAAAATATAGAAAACTACTAGTACAGCTGTAAAACCTTGTGAAAGGATAAAATATGAAAATACAAAAAATGTGGAACACCGAAGCTAGAAATAAATTTCTCAAATTAATTTACGAGAACCATTACTAAAACATAACAAAAGAAAAAATAAAGCTAAAAGAAAAAAAAATGAATATGACACAAAAATTTGTTAAATGGGATGGAAATGCTCGAGGAAAATAAATCTAGAGAAATAGAAAAACATGAATAAACACCTTCAAATGAATTTCAGCAAGGGTCTAGCCATGCATACTAGAATATGCAATTTAAATGTATTATAAATCAATATGTATATGTATACATATGTGTACGTGTATGTGTATGTGTATCTGTATGTGTATGTGTATATGTATATGTATATGAATATGTATGTGTGTATGGTGGGTGGGGGGTTAATGGAAGAAAAATAAATTATCACCTTACACAAGTCATTTTGTGGTTTTTATACATTCAAAAGTTGGAGCCATTTGTTTAAACATTTCTAATGAGAGGAGCTTTTTTCTATGTTTTTAGGAAGGAATGGGAATGTTGGATTAGAGGAATAGGATGTATTAATTTTAGAGACAACCTAATGAGGAAGTAAAGATATTGATCTATGTTGATGGTTGAGATTAATTCTAGCAATGGAGAGTTAATATTTTTTTAATTTGAATGAATGAGAGATGTAAAGTCATTTTTTGGTGTTTTTCTTGTGAGGTGAAGATTCATATTTTTTCTCAAAAGTAGAGAAGAATGTGGGTGATAGAATAAATCTAGCTAATTAGATAAAATTGATTTAATCAATTTGTTGAAAGAGATTAGTCTAATTCGCTAAATAATTAATATAATTAATTTGAGAAAGAATTAAGATAATCAGTTAACTGAATTTAGTTAAATAGTGAATATGAAATTAACCTAATTAAATAAATATCGTGAAGAAATGATGTGGGATTATTAATGATGGTGGTGATGGAGTGATTTAAGTGTCTGTAGTAATAGTTGCTATTATAATTTAAAATACTATTGATAGTTCTAAATATTTTCTTTGTTGTTATTAATTATAGTTTAGTATTAGTATTGCAATTAAAAAATTATACTAGGCTAATAAGTTTCCTTAATGAGGAACACTTGATGGTATAGATACACCATTAGTAAATATTTAAGGGAACACCATCGAACAACCCTTGATCAAAAAATTTACAATAAATATGTGATTGTGACATGGAAGCTTGTTGTGATGCAATAAATCTATATTTGTTATATATAGAACAATATTGACCTTAAATTTATTTTATGAAATTTTACACTTAATCATATAATTTTATTTTTGTTAATGAAGTCCTTTTCTTTCCTAAATATGGAATAAACTAACATTCACTAAATGGACTCAAATTACTAAATGGTGTAAAGGTGTAGATTCACTCTCAAGAGCTTAGAGTGTATGTACAACATTGCATGGAAGAGTTGTTATTTGAACTATTTTATGAATTTTTACATAAGAATTATAGATACATAATGAAAATTTTGGTAGGTTAACACTCACACATTAAACCAACCTATAATTAGTGATATTATTCACCATTCAATCACTCTACCTTTCATTATAGAAATTTTCAAAATATATCAATTCTAACATACCCTCTAAGATACATTCATTTTGATATTTAGCTCATAGGCTATTTATGTCAACTTTGTCCATAATTTTTGTCAACCTCGTCATTTTTCAACTTTTCTGACATTAAGGAGAAGTGTGCGGGTGGCATATATTTTGGTCTGAATTTTCGTTAGTCTTGTCATTATAAATTGTCGGCGTTAGGTTTTTGTTTCCGTTTAAAAGGTGGAAAAGATAATTGTTTGGCATGATGATTGAGGAGGACGTTGAAATGATGGAGATGTAGAGGAGGCCAGTGAATAGTCACTAGAAATTATTGTTGTATGGTTTCCATGTAGTGGTGATGGTGCAAGTAACATCTATTTTAAAGTCCTCGGAAAATAAAATGAATGTTTGTGTAGTTATCGATTACACATTGTTTGGTGCCATTCTTTGGGTTTATGTTGTTGTTGAAGTTAGTTGTGATTATGGAGGGTAAGCTTCTGTGAAGGTGCAGGTGCATTGAATGGTTGTGGAATTTATATGAAGGTGGTTGTAGGTTATCTTGTATTTTTTGCATGTGTCGATGGTTGCAAAAGGTGTGAGTCGTGATAATTTTGTGGTGTTATATTGTAGGCCATGGATAAAGAATGGAGGAAAGAGAAATCAAGTGGGAAGTGGTGTTATTGAAGGAAGCAAGAAGAGGTGCATAGTTGAAATAAGCATATGTTGTGTAGTTCTAAAATAGTTTATATTATTTAAAAAAGGGGATTGTTGATAGTTGTTCTGTAGACTAGGCTAAATTGTTTGGTTTTTACATACTTCAATGGTTGCAAAAGGTGTGGGTTGTGGTTATTTTGTGGTGTTCTACTACATGCCATGGAGAAAGAATAGAGGAAAGAGAAAGCAAGTAGGAAGGGGCATTATTGAAGGAAGCGGGAAGAGGTGCATATTCAGAAAAAAGTGTGTCATGATTTCTAAAATAGTTTATATTATTTTCAAAAGGGGATTGCCAATAGTTGCTCTATAGATTGGTGTAAATTGTTTGGTTTGTGTTTTCCATGTAGTCGCTAATGCTAGAAGGTGATACTCTTTATTTCTTGCATTTCAGGTGCTATATTTTTGTGGTTTTTGTGTAGATTAGTCTAAATTGTTTGGTTTGTGCTTTTTGTGTAGTTTCCTTTGCTGGGAGGAAATACTCTTTATTTCTTGAGTTTCATGTACTATATTTCTGTGCTTTTTGTGGATTTCTCATCTGGGTTATTCTTGAAAGAAATATTGTTGACTGTACAGCTTTGTGGGTTTTGGAATGTTGGTGATTTTTGGTTGTATTGTTCCATTTATGGATTTGCTTATGTGTGAATGGTTGGAAAATAGTCATTGTGTTGTGTGAATGGTTAATTCTGAAATCAAGATTTCTTATGTTTTGTGGGTTTTCGCATGTGGGTCAGTGTTGGAAATATTATTTCATTTATGGCTTGTGTTTTGTGTGAATGGCTAGAAAATAGTTAATCTATTGTGTTTTTGGTGAATTCCCCCGCCAGGGTGAACATTGAAACCAATTTTCATTCATTTAGGGTTCATCTTTTCATGGTGAAGGTTTTCAGTGGATCTGTTACTAGGATTTTTATTTTCTTTTGTGGGTTTTGTATATGAGCCACTATTGGAAGCCATGTTTTTTTGTGCCATGGGTTACGCTGTTTTACATTATATTGTAGCATTTTTTATAGGGTTATGTGGGGGAAAGAGTATATAGTCTAGTTGTAGCAATATTGTTTGATTTATGGTTTTGGGTTTGTGGGCATGTTTTTGTATGGATTTGTTACTCTGAGTTTTAGTGTGTGTATGCAAAGAATACAATAATTAATGTTGATGTGAACCAGTGTTTAATCTCCACAACCTTGTCTATCCATGCAGCCCAAAAAACACTACACTATTCCCAAAGCAGACAACAACCGCCTCCACCACATTTTCCACTGCAATTGGAAGGCCTATATATATGTGTGTGTGTGTATGTCAAATGTGATATATATATATATGTGTGTGTGTGTGTGTGTGTGTATGTCAAATGTCATATATATATGTATGTATATATGTACATATATGTATGTATATATGTATGTATATATGTATAAAAATATATGTATATATCTATGTATGCATTTATATGTATATATGTATTTATATATATATATTCCCACAAAATGAAAACATTAAACACAAACCCTATTAAAATTGATTGTAATAAACCCATGCAAAAAACACTCCTTTCTCAACATAGCCTCCTCGAAAATAGAAAAAATATACACTTTTTGCTCAAATTTCTAAAGTCATACACATATAGTACCGAACACTACATTATCAACTACTGGAAAAACATTTGTTATGTAGATATATAGATTCACAAAGAAACAATATAGCATAGAATATACAATAAGAATCGACCAAAACTCCATAACCTTAACAATTTTAATCTTACTTGTGTGTATCGATATTTAAATATACACAATATAGCTTAAGGCAGAGAACAATATTCAATAATACCCAATGTAACCAAACATATATATGTATATTTATGTGTAGATATTGTAAATATGTGTATATATGTATATATATGTATATGTATGTATCTATATATACATACAAACAAACACACACACGCGCGCGCACACACACACACACACACACACATATGTATATATATATGTGGTAGGAATGAGATATTTATAACTATGACTCAACTATAAAAGGAAATAGTTATATTTGCACATTTGGAAACTAAGACATTTTCCCCTCTAAGATCTAATTTACTCAAAAATGCTTGATAAATTCAAGGGTGTTGATGGTGTTTTTATGCACTTCTCAACAAAGGCAGCGCGTAAGTGCACTACCTCTCTTGAAAGACAATCTCCCACAATCAAGTTGCAGAACACTATCCCAAGGTCTCTCGGATGTCAGGTCATGACAGTGCTTAGATACCTCAGTGGTGTGATGTGATTTGCTGGAATCATAAGGCGGCCTTACGGGAATACAAAGTGTGGGTGTGAAACACGAAGCAGGATCTTCAAAAGGGGAGTTCTTAGCATGAAAGCATTCAGGTGTTTGTTGTAGGTTCAAACAGCAATCTCGAACTCCATCTAGTCGTTAGATTCAGCTTTATAAGGTATAATGAACCTTGGTGTTGTTCAATTCCTAAAGAAAGTAAAAAAGAGCGAAGGAGAAAGAAAGTTCCTAAGCCTAAAGCTTGTTGCGAACAGTGATAATGGAGTCCCTGCAATGGACAATTCCTTCAAACAATCTCCCACTTAACTAGGAATTTCACAATATCATGGGAGTTGTACAATCTTCTAAGGGCTGCAGATTTGTATCCCTCATTCACCACATACATGTATGAATTAAAGACAAGTGTTTGGGGCAGCTTAAATCAGGTCCAGGCTAACTTTGCAAAGCTATCTACCTTCAGCAAATAGCAAAAAGTATGGACTAAGGAGTTATCAACAAAGCAGGAATTTTCATGAACAGCCAACAGCATTCCTAAGATTATCCAAGTAACATGAACAGCTAACTAAACAGCAAATAGATCTAAGCTTAACACATAAGATTGGAGAAATGAATCAATTAACATGAGATAAAACAAGGAAATGCACCAAGTCAATGCTATTTCTCATATATTTCAGCAGCATGTCTTTACAACAACTCAACTCTCACTTTGCAAATGAGGGGAGTCCTTTATTTATAGTGTTTCAAAAGTTAAATGAATGGCTAAGATTCATTACAATTGTGTGGCCAAGATTCATTACAAAATAGGGTTTCACCTACCCCCAAATAGATTTATAATTTTAAAACATATTCTGTCTTTTCCCTATTTTGTCATCTAGTGGATGACAACTATTTGCCCTTTGTCCTGTAGCTGATTGTTGTCCCTTTGGCTGTAGCTACCTTTCTGGGAGGTCTTCTTCTTTGGCTGGGCTGTCTGGTTGCTCCTCGGAGGCTGCGTGTTCAATATGCTTGAGGATTACGGCCTGGAGCTTATCTATTTCGAGGATTTCGCACTTTAACGTCTGGTAGCTCCATTCTTTAGCGTTCTCTTCCAACCACTCCCAGTCTTCATCGTACTTTGAGCTCTGATCTCTGAAAAGCTCTGACCTATCGAGGGTACAGGCAGCGAAACTTAGGAAGTCTGTTGTGATATCTCCGGCCGCCCCATCCTTCATCCTCTCCTCAAAAAAGGGCCTAACCTTCTCCGCGTCCAACTGCACCGTGGGCATGTCATGGCCCGTTATCAACTTCAAGTACTCGGTGCACTCCGCTCAGATTTCCTTGATCCACGCAATATCCGGATCAACCCTGCTCTGGATCTGCTCCATCCTCTCTTTACGGTGGATGAGGTCCCTGCGCCATATATCTACCAGCCAGTGATCTTCCTTCTTCAATTCTAACTTCTCTTCCCACGAGCTTTCTGGCATTTGGAGGATGGCCTCAACCTTCGGGAAGGAAGAGTCGTAAATCGTGGGGAAGTTGGTGCAGAGCTTCCTCGTACTTTGTAAGGACTGAACCAAGTCCAGGAACTTGTTGGCTATCTGCACAGCGAAGCCAATCCCTATGTTTCTGACCTTCACAACCTGTTGGAACCAGTCTTCCGTAGTCTTCTCCAGATTCTTTCTCCTTTCCAGCTTATCTATTTGTTCCTTGGAGAGCAGTTGTGGCACGGCCGTAGAGGTAGTGGGGAGGTCGTCGATTAAAGACCATTGTTGGATGTAGTCAGTTAGGGCAGCAACCTGCGCCTTTAGTTCATCCTTGGTGATCTTATTCTGCTTAATCAGGTGCACTACCGTAGCCACTGACTCCTCCAGATGTCCAACCTTCTGTTCCCTGGTGGCCGTCCCTAGGTCGATGGTGGAGACATTATAGCTTACTCCGGCCTGGCCAACAGTTGGCGTTGCTACTTGTGCGGCTTGGGAGCCAGAAGCCTCCATGGTTACCCTGGAACGGACCTTAGGCTTCTTCTCCTTCTTTGGTGTGGCTAGAGATCAAGCCAAGATGGCCTCCAATCTCGACCTTGGGTCGCTCAGGACAGGAGTAGTCTTCTCAAGTTGTTTTTCCAGCCAGTCGGGCATGGCAGCCTTGTCCTTGGGTGCCTCATGGCTGCCCTCACCCTTCTCCGTCAGAGGCAAGACTTCGGCCTCCTTTTCCTTTTCAAGTTCTTCCTTTTCCCTGGCAGCATCCTCCTCCTCGTCAGAATCTTGATAAAATACGAGGCTTTTGACGGGTGCCCTTGTGGTCCATAGCTGAGTGGGATCTTCCTCCCCCGCCACCTCTTCTTTCGTTTCTTTGACAGCCTCGGCTCTGGGGCTCTTCACAACATGGACCTCAGCCTCAGTGATGGCTTGTTTAGGCTGCTCCTCCGGTGGATGCCCCTCTTCACCCGGCTGCTGAGCCGACTCTTCCTCGACGTCTTCATCAAAAGTTTCGACAATCTCTTTGTCTTTCGAGTCATCCCCCTCATCCCTATTTTCAGAAGAGCCCGTCTCTTCCTCCTCATAAGCAACTTTGTCGATGGTTCTATGCTCAAATTCAGGGTGCTCAAAATAATCGTTGGCCTCCTCCCCAATAGGCTTCGAAGCTCGTCGTTCTTGCTTTTCTAACTCTTCTGAAATCTGCATGGTGGCTTCCATGGCTGGCGGCCCTGTTGGCGGTGGCGAAGGCTGAGATGTGGCGAGGGCTTGGGCGAGGGCAGCCTGGAGAGCGGGGTCCATCAAAATCTGCGAGAGCTCCGGGGGAAGACTCTGCAGGTGTCGTGTAATGGCCTCGGGTACAGTGGAGATGGGAACAGGCGCCGCTATTGTTGCGAGAGGCAGGGAAGTGATCGGTGACATGGCAGCAGCAGAGGAAGGGGAAGTGGTCATGCTGGAGGAGGAATCAATGTTGATTACGGATCCGGCGGGAGGTGAAGAGGCGAGGTGAACGGAAATGTCCACCGCTTGTGGAGATGAGGCAATGGCGGCCTGAGAAGTGGGTGGCGCACCAGCCAGGGGAGGAAGGAGCAAAGGAGGCTGCGTCCCCGTTGTGACTACCGTCCTTTTGAGTTTCTTGGGAGATGAGCCTCCCGTATCCTTTGTTGCCTGCTCCTTTGGGTCCGCAGACTGGGTTGTTTCTGCCTCCTTTCTTTTCTGGGACCTGGTGACGGGGGGAGACTTGGAAGTCTCACCAGCTGATGGAGAGGCGGCCGCCTCCTCCGTGGCGCTTGGTTCGCTCTTGGTTGCTTCATACGTCAAAGCCACCCCGTTTTGCTTCATCAGTGCTACCTTTCCATCAACCCATTCCCTCGTGCGAGCAATGATAGGTTGGGTGATTGTATCCAGGTCATTGACCTCCTGCTCGTCCCAGTCGATGGAGGGGATTGCCAGGTTGGCAACCGCAGGGTACCCCGGGTGCACCAAGGTGGACTCATCCTCCTCGAGTTGGTCTGGCACCGGAAATAGTTGTACCTTCCTCAGAAACTGCACCGTCATCCGCATATAATGTCTCTGGCGGACCTCCCTATCATCTTTGCAATCCGCCCAGAAATCTTCTACATGATGCTTGTGGGCATATGCCGGCCCCAGCGCCTTCCTGACGTGACCGTGCGGGTCCATCCGAGGGCGTGGTGTGCACCATTCAAAGTTATACTCTTTGAGCTCCTTTTCTGAGTTGTCGGCGCATTGAGAGGTTTGCAGCCGATACTGGCCCTGGCCGAGGATCATAGGATAAGGGATCCCCGCCACATGCTTCTGGCCAAAGACCGCCTGAATATGTTGGAGCTGCCGGGAAAGCTCCAGGAGGATGATTCAGTCATTTGGGTACCTCGGTAGTTTGTTTGGCCGTTCAGTGAACCCTTGGGCGCAGATGTAGGTGAACTTGGGGAATTGAATAAATAGAAAGGCATACTCCCTCAGGAGGGCCCTGGCGCTGTGTGATACCCTTCTTTCGAAGTCTCCGGCTATCAATCTGATTATATGGCATGTGAAGGCATCATTGACACAGCTATACTCCTTCCTAAAGTAGCGGTACTAGAGCTGAGGGTATCGGTCGAAGGGCTTAAGCCCTCGTTTGTGCTCCCCATCTGGTGTCCTGAAGAGTCTGTTGTATTATTTCTGACCCGCCAAGGAGTACACTAAGTACGAGGTCATATAGAATTTGTTTCTCTTCTTGACATTCATAAACTGCTCGTGGAAGCAGTTGCTGATGATACTCCCCCAGTCAAACGAGCTCTTGGTTTTCACATCTTCATTTCCCCGTACGATCTGCTCAATGTAGTAAGCCATCCACTCCTAGAAGTAGGCGGCTGCTGGGAGGCCCATGAATCGGCTTAGCATAGTTACCAAGTCATGATAGTCTTCATGAAAGTCGCTGCGGAAAAGCTCCTGGGGAACTTTTGCGGCGCTGCCCCGTTTCTCCTTCAACCAATAGATGTTAATTGACTTCTTGATGTTCAAGGGATTGGCATCCCATGCCGCTTGACACTGCTCCAAAGTGGGGACTTGCATATGTGGGAAAGTCAGAATGTGGAATGTTGTTCTAATTCCCTCCGGAGACATGTCGGCGAGGATATTTCCCTCCCGGTCTACTATGGTTCTGGTATCGGCTTGGTAGGCTTCGCGGCAAGCCATTACCAACTCTGGTGCTATTAGAGACGGAGGAAAGCCAGCAGCCTTTGCGATTCCACTTTGGCGTATCATACGAGCATTCTTTGTTTTAGGGTCGATCTTGACCCTTTGGGCGAACTCATCTATGTCCACCTGGCCTATGTTGGTGTCCGAGATCTCTTTCCAGTCATTCAAAACCTTTGACTGAAGCGGTTCACCCTGAAATTGGAACTTCATTTGGTCCTTGTCCTCCTTCCCACGGACAGTCCTTCTAGATTTCTTACCCTTGTCCCTTTTGGTAGAGGCCCCTGATGTTCCTACGGCCGATTCCATATATCCTGCAAGCAAAAGGCGAAGTCAGCACCATAGAACATCAAAAAACGTTAACGTTAGTCCGTATCGAGCATATTATCTAAACAATCATTTGAATATATCACAAGTCTAACCTTTAGACAATATTGATTTCATTTCAAAGCAATTGACCAATCCAGGCTCGGAGGGCCGGACTTCCCTGGCAGGAATGCTGTCAGGAAGGGAAAACACGAGCGAAAGCTCCCAGAGACATCCGCTGGCCAAATGTTCATGTTTCAAGGGATCCATGATGGAAAACGGCATGTTTTAGGATGTGGGTCGAAGTTAGATTTTCAATTTGGGTTGATTTGAATCGATTTGAGGAGCCCCGGAGGTTTCAGGCCGGAAGGCAGCTGGGCGAAGGGAGCAGGCGGCGGCGGGCACCGGACGGAAGTCTAGCGGCGGAAGTCCGGAGGCCGGAGCCCGGAGGCAGAAAGGATGGCCACGCTTCGGTTTCTCTTACCAGCTTTAAACAGACGACACTCAGGTCACCGGGACCCGGAGGCCGGGAGGTTGCCAGCCGACGGCCGCCGTGCAATCTTTGATTGTTTCGAACGATGGCGGCGAAGAAGCATCCGGGGTCCGAGACACAGGGCGCCATTGGTGGACGGCCGCCGGAGAACATTATGAACATACGAGTGACAGCGACGGCGAAGGGTGGGCCGGACACCAGAAGGCGGGCCGACGCGCCCCGACGGCCGCCATATGATGTTCGTAGCGGTGATAACGGCGGCGGCGAAAAGGACGAAGGGGCCCGGGGTCAGAAAGGTAGGGCAGGACGGCCGCCGCGAGGATTTCACCGATGATGTGAGCAGCGGCGGCGTCGGGGAGACCGGAACCCGGAAGGCGGAAGGATCCGCGGAGGAGGCCGCCGTGAATGAATGAAGTTAGGGCGACGGCGACGGCCAAAGACATCCCGGAGCCCGAAGGTCGGGCGACCGGCAGGGTTCCGCCGGGTCAAGCGGCGGAACCGTCACAGAGTTCCGGGGATGGAACTCCGGACGGCTAGCCCCGAAGGTTCCGGGGAACGCACAAACAGGGGCCGGGAAGATCCCTCAGCCAAAACGGCGGAAAATCTAGGAAGTAGCCCAGGACCGGAAACCCGGAGGTCCGGGCCTGGAAGGGCTGACCTCCGGCGGGTGGGTTCGAGGCTCGGATGTGGACGGCAACGGAGGGTCTCAGGCCCGGGGGCGTTCTTCGCCCTGTGCGAAGAACACCCGCGACACGGGCAAGTTCCGGGAGGCGAAAAAAGGTGATTCTGACGGGCCGCGAAAAATTCAAGGACATGGGTTTGGGTCGCAACGGGGAGAGCGTTTGTTTTATGCAATTTAAATTTCTTGTCCAATTCATTTAATCCCTCAAAATGATCAGAAAAAGTGGGAGAGCGAAGGAGGATGGCCTTCCTCCAACTCGCTAAGCGGGACGATGATGGGATGCACAGGCAGAGTTGACAGAACGATGCTGGGGTCGACGATCGCGATGGTGAAGTTTGCAGTGGGCTCCAATTCGGCTGCTACTCCAATTCGTTCAATTCGCAAAGTTAATAATGAAATTGGGGACCACGTTTATATACTCAATCGGTCATTAATGCCACATTTAATGCATCGTACGTCCGCGCCAAAATTGGTTGAGATTCGAATTCGAGTCGGCGGCGGCAACGAGGGCTCCGGGATCCGGCGGGCGGGAGGCCGCGTGACAACGGCTGCCACATGAATTTGGCGACTTCGGACAGCGGCAGCGACGGAGAGGCCGGGTCCCGGATGGCGGGTCGCAGCGGAGAGTTTTCCGCCATTTATATTTTGCACTTTGTTTGGATGGCGGCGGCAAAAGGGACCATGGGGCCTAGAAGTCGGGCCGACGCGCCCCGACGGCCGCCGCGTTATGGCCGTCGCGGGCGGCAATCAAGGGGCGGAAGTCCGAAGGCGGACTTCTGGCTTCCGGGGCCCGAAGGGGCGGATGTCGGTCGGGAAATCCTGAAGAACGACGGATCGGCAAACAGTTAGGCGGGCTCCGGGGGGCGGAAAGACGCCCGGGAAACGCCACCAGGGCGGAAAATGCAGTAGGGAAACCCGAAAGGGGAACCCCGGAGTCCCGGGCCCGAAGGCGCCCAGGGCCGCCCCAGAGCCCGAAAGGCCTTAAGGAATGCACGAGCCCCCGGAGGGCAGGAAAACAAAAAGGGAAACCATGGCCGATTTTAGAACGAGACCTTTTAGGGCAAGACCAGCCAGACGGAACGTCAAAAAGAGAGGGGCACGCAAAATGAGGCGGCCCCAAAAGACTCGACACGGCAAAAGAAAAGAGGGTCCCTGTTCCGAACGGGGCGTGTGTGCTGAGGGCACAACAAAGGGGAAACAAGATAGATAGTTGAAGTATAAATAAGTTAGAACATATATCATAGTAATTGTGTGTTTGTGTGTGTGTGTGTGTATGAATATGTGTATAAATATGTATATATGTGTGTATATACATATGTGTGTTTGTATATATATATATATATATATATATATATATATATATATATATATATATATATGTATGTATGTATGTATATATATATATATATATATATATATGTATATCCTTTTTCCCACCATATCAACTAAAGGTGATCCATAAAGATGGAGTATGGGAGACTCCAAATATATATATATATATATATATATATATATATATATATATATATATATATATATATATATATATATATATATATATGTATATATGTACACATATATATAATTATGCTATTTTGTTCCAACCATAACCATAAAACGAATTCCATAAATCAAACAATATTGGTATAAGTAGCCACCCAGATGTAGAAAGCCACAATATGGCATGAGCTAATAAGAATCGACCAAAAGAGCATAACCTTGACAATTTTAATGTTATATATATATATATATTGATATTAAAGCCACCCACATGTAGAAAGAAATAGTATAGCTAGAGTTATACAATAACAATTAGAAAGAACCTCCATAATCTCTACAATTTTATTTCATTGCAAGCATACACATAAACCCCAAACATCAAACACAAACCCTACAAAAATGTATGTCTATATATATGTGTGTGTATATATCTATACATGTATACATGTATATTTCTATATATGTATATGTCTATATATATGTATGTATGTGTATATCTTATACTTGTATATATATACATGTGTGTGTATATATATATGTATATATATCCCTTTTCCTACTATAACAAATAAATGCAAGCCATAAAGAGAGACCCATGGGAAATTGAAATATATATAAATATGTGTATATATGTACACACACATACATATATATATATATATATATTGATATTAAAATATACCCACTATAGCCTAAGGTAGAGAAGAAGAATCAAAAATACCTAATGTAACCAAACATTTTATCAACAACATTAATTCTTTTATACTGTTGAAAAAATGGAATGATATAGCCTAAGGCATAGAATTAACTATTTTGCCTTATGTTCTAAGAATAGCCACAAAATGAAAGTTATATATTAAAATATACATTTAATGAAAAAAATTAATTGTTTTATACTATTTCAAAACTGGAATGGTATAGTCTTAGGCAGAGCATTGACTATTTTTTAGTCTATTCCATTTGTAGTGAGTAAATGAAAGTAATCAATTGAATAATATTAGGTTGAACAATGACATCTTGTAGCCTCACAGAAGCTTGCTCCCATCCCTCTCAGTGGACATATCAGGTATAGCAATGGAACAACACCAAAAAAATCCTTATTTGAAATATCCCAAAGATTCGTTATGTTCCCCAAGGCATTGAACGATGAATTTTCTTACAATGGTCCCCATTACACAAAAAGCATACAATGTGTGTACATATATGAATATATGTATAAAAATGTGTATATGTATGTATATATGTATATATATGTGTATATATTATATATATGTACATTGCCAGCCACACTTATGAATTGTGAAAAGAATATTGCTTATTGTGATAAATATATAGTACATTGGGATATGATTGTCAATTTGATCATTGTTACTGGTTTTTTAGTCACTATCATTATTTTGAAAGGTTGTTTGTAACACATTATTTTATCGATTGTTGCATTATGGTTGGGCTATGGTTTGCAAGAATCACAAAAAAGTGTGGAGTTTAGTGTATTGATTGTGTGAAAATGGAATGAATTGCATAGAATTAGGTATTTTATTCCACTAGAGCCATTCCGATAGAAAGTTAAAAACATTATGTACATCTTTTATTGGAAAGGCCAGATCATATACATCTTGTGGGTATAAAAAGTGTGAATTTTAGAGCAGTGATCATATCTAATTCATAAACAATATGTAAATTAGGGGATATAAAAGTTCTAAATTTTATAATGCATAATTTTAGAATGGATAATTTTCTTTGTAGTTGAAATGGGGCAAAAAAAGTAATTATAATTTAGCCAACCTTGGTGCATACGACAAAATGCAATATGTAGAAAAGAAAAGAAGGCATGATTTGTATCCTACCATATTGGTTGATGGAGTGTTTTAATTTTGTTACCCAAAAGGAATTCTTGACAATCATACCAAGTGATTTCATTTGGAATGTTTTGAGAAATATACATGTATGGTATTACATGCATAAAATATTGTTATAAAGCACTCATAATCAATAATTCCCAATGGAATCTAACAGAATGTCTATAAGATTAACTATTTTACTCCATTGCAAGGAGAACTTGAAATTAAGCCCCTGAGCAACAAGATATATTGTGCACTACTTTGATCAATGGAAAAAAAGATCCTCCATGTCACACTTAAGATACATGCTATCATCCTAACAAGATATTCTTGAGTTTGGAAAGAATATTTTTGTTAATAAACAATACAGCCTGTTGCCAACAACACCTTATTTGAAATTGAAAAAATAAATCATTCTCACAACCACTTATTCAAATTGATAGGATGTGGACTAGGTAGAGCATAACAATGAAGAATGTGATATTGGAATGATTCCCATAAAACATATGGCATGAATCAGAAATTTTTTGCTCCTTTATGTGTAGATATGTATGTATGTCACAGTGGATGCAAACAATATTGATATATAGTGATTGGTATGTTACTTTTCATTGGGTTATTCTTGGAATGATAGGTTTTATTTTTGTTTATATATGGAATATTGATTCCACCATTGATCACATTGGTGGACAGTGTATGTTCTAGGTTGGCTATGTTGGAGAAATATAGTTTTTTTTTTTTAATTATTTATTGAGAGACCTATAAATGTACATTTATTATATTATTTAATTTGAATATATTCTAGATGTGTGAAGAAAAAAAGTTGGAATGTAGAAAGGTTTTCTATTTAAAAACTGAGAATGTGCCTTGTTGGATTTTGATGGTTTAATTGAAACATTGGTTGTTATATTCTTGTCGCAATAGAACTTATGGCTAGTCATTGGAATTGCAGCTTTGTCTTTTACAAAGAGCAAATTTCTGTGGTAATGTTTGCTCTGGCGGATTCTGTAGCTCTCCCCAGGCTGCTTGGCAACTATCAATCCCTGATCCTGTGAGTTTGATCCTTGTTTACTCTTTGTTTGTACTAGTTGTATTGATTGTTTCCCATGTGCATTGAGCAACCTGCAAACATGCTTTTCTTGCATTTGTAGCCTTCTTGGTGTATTGTCTAGATTATTTATATTTTTTGTATTTATGTTTCTTTCATCTCTTTGTTTGTTAGGTATTTGGGTGTACCCTATGTTTAGCTATTTACATGTCTTCATTTTTAATGGACTTTCATATAGATTTCTTTTTGTTGCAATACTTCCTATGCACTATCCAGTGGTGATTATAGACTTTTTGATAGTTGTTGCATCTATTGTTTGGTGATGAAATGCAAAATTACTTTATACGTCTTTGTATAAACCATGATTGTGTCGTTGAAGTCATTTTCTTTGTGTTCATTATTTGCACCACTATATAGTTTATGTTGTTTTCTACAAGGCATTGTTGACAGTTGTTCTATAGTTTCCCATCATGTGTCAGCCAGCACTGCCACCTTTTCCCCCACTTCCAAAAAATTTGTTGTATGGAAGGGATATTGACTACCCAAGAGGCTACTCACTTTATTGTGCTTTGCAAGGTCTTTTTGGCTCATGTCCTCTTTCTTTGTTTATAATCTAGGGCTATAGGGCTACAGTCAACAATTCCTTTTAGTAAATGGTGTAACTCATTTAGTTGCTTTGCTCACTTTAGAATGCTACTTTTTTGAAAGTCCATATATTTGATTCAACTAACTTTCAATACATATACATTCATGTGGAATTTGGTTTGCAACTCCAAATAAATCTTTTGCATGTGTTGGATGTGTATGTGCATGTTTGTTTCTTGGAGATATATGCATGGAAAGAAAGTATGTTTCTCTTATGTGGTGTTTAATTCATGTTCCCTGTACTGTGAATATGTGTGTATATGAAATTAGATGTAAAGTGTATCTCTATGTATTGTAGATATGTATGTTTGTGAAATTAGAGACACAAATTATTCATCCATATATGTGTAGATATATGTGTGTGGAATTATATGCAAAAAATATTTATATTTCTAGCTTGATAGGTTTGTTCTTTTCATAAGTTAATGACGATTGCTATTTGATTTGTGGTGCTAGTCCCATGGGGATGGTTGCAAAGTGATAACATAGTTCATGTCCTTCACTATGGCATGTTGTTTGTTGTTTTTTGTATGATCTGAAGGATGGATGCTATATAACCTTCTATTGTAGCAAACCCTTATTGGGGTCTAGCTAGGCAACAACTATCCTTCAAATAAGGATAGTGGGATCATTTTAATGGTCCCAAACCATAATACCTCGAATAGGGAAGCATATGCAAATTAGTCTTGATGTCAACTAATGTGTAATTTTGATTCTTTCTATTGATGTTCCAAATTATTTTCATTTGAAAATGACAAGATATCAACTAGCCCTATTGCAACTGGAACCCCCCTTGCACAAGAAAGTTCAAAACATGGCAAGGCTGATGAATATTCTAACCAAAGTTCACATAAATAGGGGATACCCACCCATCTTGCATATTAGTTGTTAGACAGACATATAGATACACACACACACACATACATTACTTGAATTCCCCTCAAGACATTGTATGTAAAAGGTTGTATTTTTTGTTATAAACAATATCATTTCATTAATTCTTGGAATTTTATAGCTATTCTAATTTTTAGAAGGTGCTATTGAGACCAATTTTTTTTTATTTGTTTAAGGTTCCTTTGCAAATTTGAATGTGTATAATGAAACAAGTGTTGTGAATACATGTTTTCCTTTACTAATAAAAGAGGATTTTGAAGAATTTGTGTAGGCTTCCTTGTTTTATTAAAAAATAAACATGCACCATATATAGAAAATGAACATGGTATTTGATGAATATTGTTTTTGTTATAAACTGGTGGAAATCCGTTGCCATAAAAACATAGACCTTAAAACAAAATACACAAAGAACTGATGGTAACAAAACCATTCAAAAATATACTGTTGTCTCAATGGAATGTGATGAAAGATTGAGAGAATACAACCTGTTCAACAAAATATTCTCCAAAATTAAACCATATAGCTAAAGGAGGACAACAATAATCAAGAATGGCTAATCGAATCTAACATAAAGTCTTCTGGAAAATAGTTTTACTTGCATGTAACTCTTCTTGCTTGGTACAAATAAATCTTTGCTCATTGGATGTCTCGCGTATGATTTCTCCCGCTGGCCTATGAACATATGAAGAACATAGAGCACATCAATAGAAACACATGAAAATTGATAAGCTTAAATGCATGGAAAACCATATGTACAAATGGTGATGCAAAGATGAGGTACTATTGTGTGCTTGGAAATGATATAGTATATTATGAACAATAGCTTATCCATGACTCAATATGGTAAATTGGAGAGAAAGTTTTATTGTGTTTAGTTTTATTTTATACATATATACATATATACATGCATATATATACATACCTATGGATATAAATACATATATATACATATATACACATACATATACATATAAATACATATACATACACATATAAACACACACATACACACACATATATACAAGTATACATCTATATATAGATACAAAATACATATATATACATATAAATACATACATATGCATATATACACATACAACACCAAACAATTCCGCATTGAGTATTTCCCAAACATTCATTTTGTTTCCCGAGGCATTGAAGGGAAGTTGTTATCATCACAATCCCTAGTCACTAAAATTCCACCAGTGATAAACGCATGTGCAACTTCAAAAAATAATTTTTTCATCACTCATTTGTGATATCCATGTAGTGGTGGCAGTTGTACATAGACATACATATACATATATATATATATACCTATGAATATACACAGAGATGTATATATGTATATATATACAAACATGTATATATATATACATATATATTTACAAACATATATATGAAACCCAAGAAAAAATCATATTATCAACTCCATGCAAAAGAATGCAGACAAAACTGAAACACTAGATAGAGCAAGATATTTGAAGCAATGAATAGTACTCTATGGAAAATCAAGTGATATAGCTTGGTAGAGTGCATGGACCATCGATCAAGAAAAATCATCGCGTGTTTCTACAACATGGATCTCTTCCCACTTGCTTCAACCATAAATTTTCTTAGTAAGTTTCTTGGACAAAAGTGGGAAAAATATTATCAGAGGTGACACTTTTCTTTTGAATTTGCAACCATCTCTCCATTTAAAAAAAACAAAATAATGTATAGGCATGTTTGAAGATGTTGCATAGAGCTTAATCCAGCTTACCTCCTCACACAAGCTCAACCTCATCACCAAGGGTTTCTTTGACATGCATCTCTTCTCACTTGCTTTAAACAAACATTTTCTCAGTAATTTTTCTGCACACAAATGGGAGAATTATTATTAGAGATGACATTTTTCTTTTGCATTTTCAACCATCTGTCTATTCAAATAAGCCACAATAACCCTCAAAACATAGAAAGCTCCCAGTGATAAACTGACTCAAAACCTTCAACATAAAAAAATGAACCCTAAATGAACCAATATTGGTTTCAACGGTCACGCAGATGGGGAAATTCACCAAAAAAGACAATAGATAGCCTAGATAAAGCAAGCAAAAAGAGGTTTGTTTGAAAATATAGATACATATACCTGCACATATCTGTAGCAGAAACTTCTATACCCAGGGAGCTTTTGATTTGATGCATGTATATTTATGTATATGCATATGTAAATGTACACATAGATACAAATGTGGTCACAAGAAGATATATTAACAGGTGTAGATGGTCTAGTTTTTACACTTTCAAATCAAAATCATAAATGAGATAATATGTTGAAATTTTATTGGCTAATTGTATGAAATTTGGTCAGAATTATTATGTGTCTATCTAGTTTTCTACCCCTTTGATGGTGTGGAAAAGGTGGAAATTTTTCATGTTTTGGTTCAAACTTTGGTTGGAATTTTCATTAGGCTTCCTAGTTTTTTTTCCCCTAGCGCGATTGGCAATCTAATAGATTCTCTTTTCATTAAAAAAAAATAGTGTTAGGCACAATGATGGAGTAGGCCAACAAAAATACATCAGTATTAATTATTGTATGGTTTCCTTATAGTGGTTATGGTGCAAGTATCATCTCTCTTAAAATTTGTTGGATAAAAAAGTGAACAACTCTGTGATTTGTGAAAATGCATTGTTGGTTTTGATTGTTGAGAATCAATTTTGGATAGGCTTATGTTCACAAAGAAGTATATTCAAAAAATAGTATATATTTAGTTGGGAGACCACTGAAGGCAGAGAAAGTTGTGAAGCACAAAAAAAATGACAAGGAACCCATGCAAAACCATGCATACAAATTGTGAACATTAAACCAAATAATTGTCGTTTTCATGCACATTATAGTGTTCCCTCAAAAGAACCTTCTGAAAATTAGAATAGACCAAAAA
>VDFB02271358.1:7586562-7609328 GCA_007258455.2 Sequoia sempervirens
CATTCCTAAGATTATCCAAGTAACATGAACAGCTAACTAAACAGCAAATAGATCTAAGCTTAACACATAAGATTGGAGAAATGAATCAATTAACATGAGATAAAACAAGGAAATGCACCAAGTCAATGCTATTTCTCATATATTTCAGCAGCATGTCTTTACAACAACTCAACTCTCACTTTGCAAATGAGGGGAGTCCTTTATTTATAGTGTTTCAAAAGTTAAATGAATGGCTAAGATTCATTACAATTGTGTGGCCAAGATTCATTACAAAATAGGGTTTCACCTACCCCCAAATAGATTTATAATTTTAAAACATATTCTGTCTTTTCCCTATTTTGTCATCTAGTGGATGACAACTATTTGCCCTTTGTCCTGTAGCTGATTGTTGTCCCTTTGGCTGTAGCTACCTTTCTGGGAGGTCTTCTTCTTTGGCTGGGCTGTCTGGTTGCTCCTCGGAGGCTGCGTGTTCAATATGCTTGAGGATTACGGCCTGGAGCTTATCTATTTCGAGGATTTCGCACTTTAACGTCTGGTAGCTCCATTCTTTAGCGTTCTCTTCCAACCACTCCCAGTCTTCATCGTACTTTGAGCTCTGATCTCTGAAAAGCTCTGACCTATCGAGGGTACAGGCAGCGAAACTTAGGAAGTCTGTTGTGATATCTCCGGCCGCCCCATCCTTCATCCTCTCCTCAAAAAAGGGCCTAACCTTCTCCGCGTCCAACTGCACCGTGGGCATGTCATGGCCCGTTATCAACTTCAAGTACTCGGTGCACTCCGCTCAGATTTCCTTGATCCACGCAATATCCGGATCAACCCTGCTCTGGATCTGCTCCATCCTCTCTTTACGGTGGATGAGGTCCCTGCGCCATATATCTACCAGCCAGTGATCTTCCTTCTTCAATTCTAACTTCTCTTCCCACGAGCTTTCTGGCATTTGGAGGATGGCCTCAACCTTCGGGAAGGAAGAGTCGTAAATCGTGGGGAAGTTGGTGCAGAGCTTCCTCGTACTTTGTAAGGACTGAACCAAGTCCAGGAACTTGTTGGCTATCTGCACAGCGAAGCCAATCCCTATGTTTCTGACCTTCACAACCTGTTGGAACCAGTCTTCCGTAGTCTTCTCCAGATTCTTTCTCCTTTCCAGCTTATCTATTTGTTCCTTGGAGAGCAGTTGTGGCACGGCCGTAGAGGTAGTGGGGAGGTCGTCGATTAAAGACCATTGTTGGATGTAGTCAGTTAGGGCAGCAACCTGCGCCTTTAGTTCATCCTTGGTGATCTTATTCTGCTTAATCAGGTGCACTACCGTAGCCACTGACTCCTCCAGATGTCCAACCTTCTGTTCCCTGGTGGCCGTCCCTAGGTCGATGGTGGAGACATTATAGCTTACTCCGGCCTGGCCAACAGTTGGCGTTGCTACTTGTGCGGCTTGGGAGCCAGAAGCCTCCATGGTTACCCTGGAACGGACCTTAGGCTTCTTCTCCTTCTTTGGTGTGGCTAGAGATCAAGCCAAGATGGCCTCCAATCTCGACCTTGGGTCGCTCAGGACAGGAGTAGTCTTCTCAAGTTGTTTTTCCAGCCAGTCGGGCATGGCAGCCTTGTCCTTGGGTGCCTCATGGCTGCCCTCACCCTTCTCCGTCAGAGGCAAGACTTCGGCCTCCTTTTCCTTTTCAAGTTCTTCCTTTTCCCTGGCAGCATCCTCCTCCTCGTCAGAATCTTGATAAAATACGAGGCTTTTGACGGGTGCCCTTGTGGTCCATAGCTGAGTGGGATCTTCCTCCCCCGCCACCTCTTCTTTCGTTTCTTTGACAGCCTCGGCTCTGGGGCTCTTCACAACATGGACCTCAGCCTCAGTGATGGCTTGTTTAGGCTGCTCCTCCGGTGGATGCCCCTCTTCACCCGGCTGCTGAGCCGACTCTTCCTCGACGTCTTCATCAAAAGTTTCGACAATCTCTTTGTCTTTCGAGTCATCCCCCTCATCCCTATTTTCAGAAGAGCCCGTCTCTTCCTCCTCATAAGCAACTTTGTCGATGGTTCTATGCTCAAATTCAGGGTGCTCAAAATAATCGTTGGCCTCCTCCCCAATAGGCTTCGAAGCTCGTCGTTCTTGCTTTTCTAACTCTTCTGAAATCTGCATGGTGGCTTCCATGGCTGGCGGCCCTGTTGGCGGTGGCGAAGGCTGAGATGTGGCGAGGGCTTGGGCGAGGGCAGCCTGGAGAGCGGGGTCCATCAAAATCTGCGAGAGCTCCGGGGGAAGACTCTGCAGGTGTCGTGTAATGGCCTCGGGTACAGTGGAGATGGGAACAGGCGCCGCTATTGTTGCGAGAGGCAGGGAAGTGATCGGTGACATGGCAGCAGCAGAGGAAGGGGAAGTGGTCATGCTGGAGGAGGAATCAATGTTGATTACGGATCCGGCGGGAGGTGAAGAGGCGAGGTGAACGGAAATGTCCACCGCTTGTGGAGATGAGGCAATGGCGGCCTGAGAAGTGGGTGGCGCACCAGCCAGGGGAGGAAGGAGCAAAGGAGGCTGCGTCCCCGTTGTGACTACCGTCCTTTTGAGTTTCTTGGGAGATGAGCCTCCCGTATCCTTTGTTGCCTGCTCCTTTGGGTCCGCAGACTGGGTTGTTTCTGCCTCCTTTCTTTTCTGGGACCTGGTGACGGGGGGAGACTTGGAAGTCTCACCAGCTGATGGAGAGGCGGCCGCCTCCTCCGTGGCGCTTGGTTCGCTCTTGGTTGCTTCATACGTCAAAGCCACCCCGTTTTGCTTCATCAGTGCTACCTTTCCATCAACCCATTCCCTCGTGCGAGCAATGATAGGTTGGGTGATTGTATCCAGGTCATTGACCTCCTGCTCGTCCCAGTCGATGGAGGGGATTGCCAGGTTGGCAACCGCAGGGTACCCCGGGTGCACCAAGGTGGACTCATCCTCCTCGAGTTGGTCTGGCACCGGAAATAGTTGTACCTTCCTCAGAAACTGCACCGTCATCCGCATATAATGTCTCTGGCGGACCTCCCTATCATCTTTGCAATCCGCCCAGAAATCTTCTACATGATGCTTGTGGGCATATGCCGGCCCCAGCGCCTTCCTGACGTGACCGTGCGGGTCCATCCGAGGGCGTGGTGTGCACCATTCAAAGTTATACTCTTTGAGCTCCTTTTCTGAGTTGTCGGCGCATTGAGAGGTTTGCAGCCGATACTGGCCCTGGCCGAGGATCATAGGATAAGGGATCCCCGCCACATGCTTCTGGCCAAAGACCGCCTGAATATGTTGGAGCTGCCGGGAAAGCTCCAGGAGGATGATTCAGTCATTTGGGTACCTCGGTAGTTTGTTTGGCCGTTCAGTGAACCCTTGGGCGCAGATGTAGGTGAACTTGGGGAATTGAATAAATAGAAAGGCATACTCCCTCAGGAGGGCCCTGGCGCTGTGTGATACCCTTCTTTCGAAGTCTCCGGCTATCAATCTGATTATATGGCATGTGAAGGCATCATTGACACAGCTATACTCCTTCCTAAAGTAGCGGTACTAGAGCTGAGGGTATCGGTCGAAGGGCTTAAGCCCTCGTTTGTGCTCCCCATCTGGTGTCCTGAAGAGTCTGTTGTATTATTTCTGACCCGCCAAGGAGTACACTAAGTACGAGGTCATATAGAATTTGTTTCTCTTCTTGACATTCATAAACTGCTCGTGGAAGCAGTTGCTGATGATACTCCCCCAGTCAAACGAGCTCTTGGTTTTCACATCTTCATTTCCCCGTACGATCTGCTCAATGTAGTAAGCCATCCACTCCTAGAAGTAGGCGGCTGCTGGGAGGCCCATGAATCGGCTTAGCATAGTTACCAAGTCATGATAGTCTTCATGAAAGTCGCTGCGGAAAAGCTCCTGGGGAACTTTTGCGGCGCTGCCCCGTTTCTCCTTCAACCAATAGATGTTAATTGACTTCTTGATGTTCAAGGGATTGGCATCCCATGCCGCTTGACACTGCTCCAAAGTGGGGACTTGCATATGTGGGAAAGTCAGAATGTGGAATGTTGTTCTAATTCCCTCCGGAGACATGTCGGCGAGGATATTTCCCTCCCGGTCTACTATGGTTCTGGTATCGGCTTGGTAGGCTTCGCGGCAAGCCATTACCAACTCTGGTGCTATTAGAGACGGAGGAAAGCCAGCAGCCTTTGCGATTCCACTTTGGCGTATCATACGAGCATTCTTTGTTTTAGGGTCGATCTTGACCCTTTGGGCGAACTCATCTATGTCCACCTGGCCTATGTTGGTGTCCGAGATCTCTTTCCAGTCATTCAAAACCTTTGACTGAAGCGGTTCACCCTGAAATTGGAACTTCATTTGGTCCTTGTCCTCCTTCCCACGGACAGTCCTTCTAGATTTCTTACCCTTGTCCCTTTTGGTAGAGGCCCCTGATGTTCCTACGGCCGATTCCATATATCCTGCAAGCAAAAGGCGAAGTCAGCACCATAGAACATCAAAAAACGTTAACGTTAGTCCGTATCGAGCATATTATCTAAACAATCATTTGAATATATCACAAGTCTAACCTTTAGACAATATTGATTTCATTTCAAAGCAATTGACCAATCCAGGCTCGGAGGGCCGGACTTCCCTGGCAGGAATGCTGTCAGGAAGGGAAAACACGAGCGAAAGCTCCCAGAGACATCCGCTGGCCAAATGTTCATGTTTCAAGGGATCCATGATGGAAAACGGCATGTTTTAGGATGTGGGTCGAAGTTAGATTTTCAATTTGGGTTGATTTGAATCGATTTGAGGAGCCCCGGAGGTTTCAGGCCGGAAGGCAGCTGGGCGAAGGGAGCAGGCGGCGGCGGGCACCGGACGGAAGTCTAGCGGCGGAAGTCCGGAGGCCGGAGCCCGGAGGCAGAAAGGATGGCCACGCTTCGGTTTCTCTTACCAGCTTTAAACAGACGACACTCAGGTCACCGGGACCCGGAGGCCGGGAGGTTGCCAGCCGACGGCCGCCGTGCAATCTTTGATTGTTTCGAACGATGGCGGCGAAGAAGCATCCGGGGTCCGAGACACAGGGCGCCATTGGTGGACGGCCGCCGGAGAACATTATGAACATACGAGTGACAGCGACGGCGAAGGGTGGGCCGGACACCAGAAGGCGGGCCGACGCGCCCCGACGGCCGCCATATGATGTTCGTAGCGGTGATAACGGCGGCGGCGAAAAGGACGAAGGGGCCCGGGGTCAGAAAGGTAGGGCAGGACGGCCGCCGCGAGGATTTCACCGATGATGTGAGCAGCGGCGGCGTCGGGGAGACCGGAACCCGGAAGGCGGAAGGATCCGCGGAGGAGGCCGCCGTGAATGAATGAAGTTAGGGCGACGGCGACGGCCAAAGACATCCCGGAGCCCGAAGGTCGGGCGACCGGCAGGGTTCCGCCGGGTCAAGCGGCGGAACCGTCACAGAGTTCCGGGGATGGAACTCCGGACGGCTAGCCCCGAAGGTTCCGGGGAACGCACAAACAGGGGCCGGGAAGATCCCTCAGCCAAAACGGCGGAAAATCTAGGAAGTAGCCCAGGACCGGAAACCCGGAGGTCCGGGCCTGGAAGGGCTGACCTCCGGCGGGTGGGTTCGAGGCTCGGATGTGGACGGCAACGGAGGGTCTCAGGCCCGGGGGCGTTCTTCGCCCTGTGCGAAGAACACCCGCGACACGGGCAAGTTCCGGGAGGCGAAAAAAGGTGATTCTGACGGGCCGCGAAAAATTCAAGGACATGGGTTTGGGTCGCAACGGGGAGAGCGTTTGTTTTATGCAATTTAAATTTCTTGTCCAATTCATTTAATCCCTCAAAATGATCAGAAAAAGTGGGAGAGCGAAGGAGGATGGCCTTCCTCCAACTCGCTAAGCGGGACGATGATGGGATGCACAGGCAGAGTTGACAGAACGATGCTGGGGTCGACGATCGCGATGGTGAAGTTTGCAGTGGGCTCCAATTCGGCTGCTACTCCAATTCGTTCAATTCGCAAAGTTAATAATGAAATTGGGGACCACGTTTATATACTCAATCGGTCATTAATGCCACATTTAATGCATCGTACGTCCGCGCCAAAATTGGTTGAGATTCGAATTCGAGTCGGCGGCGGCAACGAGGGCTCCGGGATCCGGCGGGCGGGAGGCCGCGTGACAACGGCTGCCACATGAATTTGGCGACTTCGGACAGCGGCAGCGACGGAGAGGCCGGGTCCCGGATGGCGGGTCGCAGCGGAGAGTTTTCCGCCATTTATATTTTGCACTTTGTTTGGATGGCGGCGGCAAAAGGGACCATGGGGCCTAGAAGTCGGGCCGACGCGCCCCGACGGCCGCCGCGTTATGGCCGTCGCGGGCGGCAATCAAGGGGCGGAAGTCCGAAGGCGGACTTCTGGCTTCCGGGGCCCGAAGGGGCGGATGTCGGTCGGGAAATCCTGAAGAACGACGGATCGGCAAACAGTTAGGCGGGCTCCGGGGGGCGGAAAGACGCCCGGGAAACGCCACCAGGGCGGAAAATGCAGTAGGGAAACCCGAAAGGGGAACCCCGGAGTCCCGGGCCCGAAGGCGCCCAGGGCCGCCCCAGAGCCCGAAAGGCCTTAAGGAATGCACGAGCCCCCGGAGGGCAGGAAAACAAAAAGGGAAACCATGGCCGATTTTAGAACGAGACCTTTTAGGGCAAGACCAGCCAGACGGAACGTCAAAAAGAGAGGGGCACGCAAAATGAGGCGGCCCCAAAAGACTCGACACGGCAAAAGAAAAGAGGGTCCCTGTTCCGAACGGGGCGTGTGTGCTGAGGGCACAACAAAGGGGAAACAAGATAGATAGTTGAAGTATAAATAAGTTAGAACATATATCATAGTAATTGTGTGTTTGTGTGTGTGTGTGTGTATGAATATGTGTATAAATATGTATATATGTGTGTATATACATATGTGTGTTTGTATATATATATATATATATATATATATATATATATATATATATATATATATATATATGTATGTATGTATCTTGTCTTAATAATATGTATGTATATGTATGTATATCCCTTTTCCACCATATCAACTTAAGGTGATCCCATAAAGATAGATGCATGGGGAACTCAAATATATATATATATATATATATATATATATATATACTCTCTTTTATATATATATATATATATATATATATATATGTATATAATAATACACATATATATAATTATGCTATTTTGTTCCAACCATAACCATAAAACGAATTCCATAAATCAAACAATATTGGTATAAGTAGCCACCCAGATGTAGAAAGCCACAATATGGCATGAGCTAATAAGAATCGACCAAAAGAGCATAACCTTGACAATTTTAATGTTATATATATATATATATTGATATTAAAGCCACCCACATGTAGAAAGAAATAGTATAGCTAGAGTTATACAATAACAATTAGAAAGAACCTCCATAATCTCTACAATTTTATTTCATTGCAAGCATACACATAAACCCCAAACATCAAACACAAACCCTACAAAAATGTATGTCTATATATATGTGTGTGTATATATCTATACATGTATACATGTATATTTCTATATATGTATATGTCTATATATATGTATGTATGTGTATATCTTATACTTGTATATATATACATGTGTGTGTATATATATATGTATATATATCCCTTTTCCTACTATAACAAATAAATGCAAGCCATAAAGAGAGACCCATGGGAAATTGAAATATATATAAATATGTGTATATATGTACACACACATACATATATATATATATATATATTGATATTAAAATATACCCACTATAGCCTAAGGTAGAGAAGAAGAATCAAAAATACCTAATGTAACCAAACATTTTATCAACAACATTAATTCTTTTATACTGTTGAAAAAATGGAATGATATAGCCTAAGGCATAGAATTAACTATTTTGCCTTATGTTCTAAGAATAGCCACAAAATGAAAGTTATATATTAAAATATACATTTAATGAAAAAAATTAATTGTTTTATACTATTTCAAAACTGGAATGGTATAGTCTTAGGCAGAGCATTGACTATTTTTTAGTCTATTCCATTTGTAGTGAGTAAATGAAAGTAATCAATTGAATAATATTAGGTTGAACAATGACATCTTGTAGCCTCACAGAAGCTTGCTCCCATCCCTCTCAGTGGACATATCAGGTATAGCAATGGAACAACACCAAAAAAATCCTTATTTGAAATATCCCAAAGATTCGTTATGTTCCCCAAGGCATTGAACGATGAATTTTCTTACAATGGTCCCCATTACACAAAAAGCATACAATGTGTGTACATATATGAATATATGTATAAAAATGTGTATATGTATGTATATATGTATATATATGTGTATATATTATATATATGTACATTGCCAGCCACACTTATGAATTGTGAAAAGAATATTGCTTATTGTGATAAATATATAGTACATTGGGATATGATTGTCAATTTGATCATTGTTACTGGTTTTTTAGTCACTATCATTATTTTGAAAGGTTGTTTGTAACACATTATTTTATCGATTGTTGCATTATGGTTGGGCTATGGTTTGCAAGAATCACAAAAAAGTGTGGAGTTTAGTGTATTGATTGTGTGAAAATGGAATGAATTGCATAGAATTAGGTATTTTATTCCACTAGAGCCATTCCGATAGAAAGTTAAAAACATTATGTACATCTTTTATTGGAAAGGCCAGATCATATACATCTTGTGGGTATAAAAAGTGTGAATTTTAGAGCAGTGATCATATCTAATTCATAAACAATATGTAAATTAGGGGATATAAAAGTTCTAAATTTTATAATGCATAATTTTAGAATGGATAATTTTCTTTGTAGTTGAAATGGGGCAAAAAAAGTAATTATAATTTAGCCAACCTTGGTGCATACGACAAAATGCAATATGTAGAAAAGAAAAGAAGGCATGATTTGTATCCTACCATATTGGTTGATGGAGTGTTTTAATTTTGTTACCCAAAAGGAATTCTTGACAATCATACCAAGTGATTTCATTTGGAATGTTTTGAGAAATATACATGTATGGTATTACATGCATAAAATATTGTTATAAAGCACTCATAATCAATAATTCCCAATGGAATCTAACAGAATGTCTATAAGATTAACTATTTTACTCCATTGCAAGGAGAACTTGAAATTAAGCCCCTGAGCAACAAGATATATTGTGCACTACTCTAATCAATGGAAAAAAAGATCCTCCATGTCACACTTAAGATACATGCTATCATCCTAACAAGATATTCTTGAGGTTGGAAAGAATATTTTTGTTAACAAACAATACAGCCTGTTGCCAACAACACCTTATTTGAAATTGAAAAAATGAATCATTCTCACAACCACTTATTCAAATTGATAGGATGTTGACTAGGTAGAGCATAACAATGAAGAATGTGATATTGGAATGATTCCCATAAAACATATGTCATGAATCATAAATTTTTTGCTCCTTTATGTGTAGATATGTATGTATGTCATAGTGGATGCAAACAATATTGATATATAGTGATTGGTATGTTACTTTTGATTCGGTTATTCTTGGAATGATAGGTTTTATTTTTGTTTATATATGGAATATTGATTCCACCATTGATCACATTGCTGGACAGTGTATGTTCTAGGTTGGCTATGTTGGAGAAATATAGTTTTTTTTTTTTAATTATTTATTGAGAGACCTATAAATGTACATTTATTATATTATTTAATTTGAACATATTCTAGATGTGTGAAGAAAAAAAGTTGGAATGTAGAAAGGTTTTCTATTTAAAAAATTGAGAATGTGCCTTGTTGGATTTTGATGGTTTAATTGAATCATTGGTTGTTATATTCTTGTCACAATAGAACTTATGGCTAGTCGTTGGAATTGCAGCTTTGTCTTTACAAAGATCAGTTGTAGTAATTTTGGTGGACTCTAGCTCTCCCAAGGTTGCTTGGCAACTATCAATCCCTGATCCTGTTAGTTTGATCCTTGTTTACTCTTTGTTTGTACTGGTTGTATTGACTGTTTCCCATGTGCATTGAGAAACCTACAAACATGCTTTTCTTGCATTTGTAGCCTTCTTGGTGTAATGTCTAGATTATTTATATTTTTTGTATTTATGTTTCTTTCATCTCTTTGTTTGTTAGGTATTTGGGTGTACCCTATGTTTAGCTATTTACATGTCTTCATTTTTAGTGGACTTTCATATGGATTTATTTTTGTTGCAATACTTCCTATGCACTATCCAGTGGTGATTATAGAATTGTTGATAGTTGTTGCATCTATTGTTTGGTGATGAATTGTAAAATTACTTTATACGTCTTTGTATAAACCATGATTGTGTCGTTGAATTCATTTTCTTTGTGTTCATTCTTTGCACCACTATATAGTTTATGTTGTTTTCTACAAGGCATTGTTGACAGTTGTTCTATAGTTTCCCATCATGCATCGGCCAGCACTGCCACCTTTTCCCCCACTTCCAAAAAAATTGTTGTATGGAAGGGATATTGACTACCCAAGAGGCTACTCGCTTTATTGTGCTCTGCAAGGTCTTTTTGGCTCACGTCCTCTTTCTTTGGTTATAATCTAGGGCTATGGAGCTACAGTCAACAATTCCTTTTAGTAAATGGTGTAAATCATTTAGTTGCTTTGCTCACTTTAGAATGTTTCTTTTTTGAAAGTCCATATATTTGATTCAACTAACTTTCAATACATATACAGGGTGATCCTAGAAAGTTGGTTTACAATTTCTGGGAGATTCTAATTTTTGCTAAAATCACATATTTTTAGAAAATATAATTATTTAAGACTTAAAAAGTTACATTTAAAGCATTCCAATTGAATAGGGTTTGATCAAACTACCTTAGATCAAACCCCCTTGGATAGAACCTGGCTAGTTTTAAACCATACCTATAACTAAGTCTCCTTTACACCTATCAAAATGCTGATAAAAAACCACTTTTGATTTACGTTTTAGGGGATCAAATTAATTTTTTAAAATTATTTTTTTGTAAGTATGCAGTCCTTATTAGAAGCTTCCCGAAAAGTATAAATTTAAATAAACTTAATTTTATTGTTATATTTATTTTTTATTTCTTGTGCATTGAGGTTTTTCACCGAAAATAAAGCTCTTTGTTCTGCACATGTGGAAAAATAGTAGATTTTCATTAAAAAAAATTGAAAAATATGAATGCACTAGATATTGAATTCCTTGATCCAAAAAAAAAAAGAAAAATTTAATTTTGATACATACAAAAAAAGTTGTATTATACGGTCACATTATGTCTGAATTGTAATTGGTTGGACTTCAAAACTTGATTAAAGAAAAAATATTCAATAAAAAACTATCTAACCAGGTAGAAGCACTAAATATCAGAGTTACAAATCTAAATTTGAAAGAATTAGAATTTTATCCTCCATGGAAAAACAGTTATGCGTTATACAATGAGCGTCACTTTTTAAAAATGTTGTTTTATGAAAAAAACTAGTTTTTGAGGGAGTTGGAAAAAGAAGTGCAATTTGATTCCAAAATTTTTGCAAAAAATATATTTAGAATCTATAGAAAAAAATTTACGAAACTCTAGTTTGCATCATCTTCAAATTCTTCACGATTTAGCCGCTATAGGTGCCTCAAAGTGAAAATTTAGTTAAAAAAATTATTTTAGTGTCCAGTTTGGCCAAAAATTATAAACCACTATTGTGGGATCACCCTACATTCATGTGGAATTTGGTTTGCAACTCTAAATAAATCTTTTGCATGTGTTGGATGTGTATGTTCATGTTTGTTTCTTGGAGATATATGCATGGAAAGAAAGTATGTTTCTCTTATGTGGTGTTTAATTCATGTTACCTGTACTGTGAATATGTGTGTATATGAAATTAGATGTAAAGTGTATTTGTATGTATTGTAGATATGTATGTTTGTGAAATTAGAGACACAAATTATTCATCCATATATGTGTAGATATATGTGTGTGGAATTATATGCAAAAAATATTTATATTTCTAACTTGATAGGTTTGTTCTTTTCATAAGTTAATGATGATTTTCTATTTGATTTGTGGTGCTTGTCCCATGGGGATGGTTGCAACGGGATAACATAGTTCATGTCCTTCACTATGGCCTATTGCTAGTAGTTATTTTTTGTATGATCTGAAGGATGGCTTCTATATAGCTTTCTACTATAACAAACCCTTATTGGGGTATGGACAAGCAACAACTATGCTTCAACAAGGATAGTGACTATTTTATTGTCCCAAACCATAATACCCGAATAGGAAGCCTATGCAAATTAGTCTTGATGTCAACTAATATGTAATTTTTCTATCCTTTTCTATTGATGTTCCAAATTATTTTTATTTGAAAATGAAAAGATATCAAGGTATGTGTAGGATCATCATGGAAAAAGCAAGCCCTTAAGTGGCAAAAAATTCAAAAAAATCAATGTTAGGTAACTTGATGTAAAACTTTAAATAAGTTATCTATATTATTTCAAAAATATTTAAGAATAGAATTTGTATAAAATTGAATGTAGTTTCTAAACTACTAGGTTCATTTTAAAATAAATAAAATTTATTTTGGTGAAAATTTGAAATTTCAATGCAGAGTACTTAAATTTTAGGAAAATAAGAAGTAGGTGTCTATCCTGACTAATTCTAACCATGATAAAATTATAATATTATTTTATAAGATTTTATATATAAGTAGAGGACTCATGTCCCAATGTGATTCATATTTTTTTGTAATTTTTTTCCAAGTAAATAATTAATTATGAATTTTTTTATCACAACTTTTAAAAAATATTAAAACTCATATGTCTGACCACCTTAACTTGGTCAAAAATTCATGAAATTTAATTTTTATATTTTTAATTCTATAGTATGTGAAGCATAGAATGTGACACATGTTTCAGATTCAAAAAATGTGATACCATTTGAAAGTTATAGATGTTTTTCAATCAGCCTATCGATAAGGACTTTAGTCATAATTCTAATAGAAAATGAATAATAATTATTTATTGAATTCAAATTAAAACATAATTTATATTGGTGGAAAGCTGAGAATATCCTCTAAAAACCCTCTTCACTTCATCAATTTTGGGTGAAAAAAAAGTCATCAGCCACATACCCTACAAATACCCATAATACTACCACTTTTTGGCCCATCATGATCCTACACATACCCATCAACAATATATATTGCAACTAGAGCCCCACTTGCACAAGAAAGTTTATAACATGGCAAGGCTGATGAAAATTCTAACCAAAGTTCACATAAATAGGGGATTCCCACCTATCTTGCATATTAGTTGTTAGACAAACATATAGACACACACACACACACACACACACACACACACACACACACACACACACACACACACACACACACATATTTTACTTGAATTCCCCTTGAGACATTGTATGTAAAAGGTTGTATTTTTTGTTATAAACAATATCATTTCATTAATTCTTGGAATTTTATAGCTATTCTAAGTTTTAGAAGGTGCTATTGAGACCAAAAAAAAAAACTTATTTGTTTAAGGTTCCTTTGCAAATTTGAATGTGTATAATGAGACAAGTGTTGTGAATACATGTTTTCCTTTACTAATAAAAGAGGATTTTGAAGAATTTGTGTAGGCTTCATTGTTTTATTACAAAATAAACATGCACCATAGATAGAAAATGAACATGGTATTTGAAAAATATTGTTTTTGTTATAAACTGGTGGAAATCTATTGCCATAGAAACATAGACCTTAAAACAAAATACACAAAGAATTGATGGTAACAAAACCATTCAAAAATATACTGTTGTCTCAATGGAATGTGATGAAAGATTGAGAGAATACAACCTGTTCAACAAAATATTCTCCAAAATTAAACCATATAGCTAAAGGAGGACAACAATAATCAAGAATGGCCAATCAAATCTAACATAAAGTCTTCTAGAAAATAGTTTTACTTGCATGTAACTCTTCTTGCTTGGTACAAACAAATCTATGCTCATTGGATGTCTCGCATATTCTTTCTCCCGCTAGCCTGTGAACATATGAAGAACATAGAGCACATCAATAGAAACACATGAAAATTGATAAGCTTAAATGCATGGAAAACCATACGCACAAATGGTGATGCAAAGATGATGTACTATTGTGTGCTTGGAAATGATATAGTATATTGTGAACAATAGCTTATCCATGACTTAATATGGTAAATTCGAGAGAAAGTTTTATTGTGTTGAGTTTTATTTTATACATATATACATATATACATGCATATATATACATACCTATGGATATAAATACATATATATACATATATACACATACATATACATATAAATACATATACATACACATATAAACACACGCACACACACACACACACATATACAAGTATACATCTATATATAGATACAAAATACATATATAAACATATAAATACATATATATGCATATATACACATACAACACCAAACAATTCCCCATTGAGTATTTCCAAACATTCATTTTATTTCTTGAGGCGTTGAAGGAAAGTTGTTATCACCACAATCCCTAGTCACTAAAATTCCACCAGCAATAAACACACTTGCAACTTCACAAAATAATTTCTTCATCACTCATTTGTGATATCCATGTAGTGGTGGTAGTTGTACATATATATATATATATACCTATGTATATACATAGAGATGTATATATGTATATATATATACAAACATGTATATATATACATATATATTTACAAACATATATATGAAACCCAAGAAAAAATCATATTATCAACTCCATGCAAAACAATGCAGACAAAACTAAAACACTAGATGGAGCAAGATATTTGAAGCAATGAATAGTACTCTATGGAAAATCAAGTGATATAGCTTGGTAGAGTGCATGGACCATTGATCAAGAAAAATCACCACGTGTTTCTACAACATGGATCTCTTCCCACTTGCTTCAACCATAAATTTTCTTAGTAAGTTTCTTGGACAAAAGTGGGAAAAATATTATCAGAGGTGACACTTTTCTTTTGAATTTGCAACCATCTCTCCATTTAAAAAAAACAAAATAATGTACAGGCATGTTTGAAGATGTTGCATAGAGCTTAATCCAGCTTACCTCCTCACATAAGCTTAACCTCATCGCCAAGGGTTTCTTTGACATGCATCTCTTTTCACTTGCTTTAAACAAACATTTTCTCAGTAATTTTTTTGCACACAAATGGGAGAATTATTATTAGAGATGACAATTTTATTTTGCATTTCCAGCCATCTGTCCATTCAAATAAGCCACAATAACCCTCAAAACATAGAAAGCTCCCAATGATAAACTGATTCAAAACCTTCACCATAAAAACATGAACCCTAAATGAACCAATATTGGTTTCAACGGTCACCCAGATGGGGAAATTCACCAAAAAAGACAGTAGATACCCTAGATAAAGCAAGCAAAAAGAGGTTTGTTTGAAAATACACATACATATACCTGCACATATCTATAGCAGAAACTTCTATACCTAGGGATATTTAGATTTGATACATGTATATTTATGTATATGCATATGTAAATGTACACATAGATACAAATGTGGTCACAATAAGATATATTAACAAGTGTAGATGGTCTAGTTTTTACATTTTCAATTCAAAATCATAAATGAGATAATATGTTGAAATTTTATTGGCTAATTGTATGAAATTTGGTCAAAATTATTATGTGTCTATCTAGTTTTCTACCCCTTTGATGGTGGGGAAAAGGTGAAATTTTTTCATGTTTTGGTTCAAACTTTGGTTGGAATTTTCATTAGGCTTCCTAGTTTTTTTTTCCCCTAGCACGATTGACAATCTGATAGATTCTCTTTTCATTAAAAAAAATAGTGTTAGGCACAATGATGGAGTAGGCCAAAAAAAATACATCAGTATTAATTATTGTATGGTTTCCTTATAGTGGTTATGGTGAAAGTATCATCTCTCTTAAAGTTTGTTGGATAAAAAAGTGAACAACTATGTGATTTGTGAAAATGCATTGTTGGTTTTGATTGTTGAGAATCAATTTTGGATAGGCTTTTGTTCACAAAGAAGTATATTCAAAAAATAGTATATATTTAGTTGGGAGACCACTGAAGGTAGACAAAGTTGTGAAGCACAAAAAAAATGACAAGGAACCCATGCAAAACCATGTATACAAACTGTGAACATTAAACCAAATAATTGTTGTTTTCATGCACATTATAGTGTTCCCTCAAAAGAACCTTCTCAAAATTAGAATAGAAAAAAAATTCCAAGAATTAATGAAATAATTTATTGTTTATAAGAAACAATACAGCCCTATATAACAAACAATGCATACAATGTGTTGAAAAAAATTGAGATAATGTATATGTGTGTGTGTGTGTGTGTGCATATATATATGTAAATATATATAATTGTGTATATATATCTATGTTTATATATAGATATATGTCTATATATATATGTGTGTGTGTGTCTGCATATATATGTATATACACACATATATGTGTATTTGTGTATATATGTATGTGTATAGAAACAATAGCTTCAATTATTTTATTTTGTTACAACCATAACTAGAGAACGATATGTGTGTGTATATATGTACATATATATGCATGTGTGTATATATGTGTGCACATACATCCAAACATTTATATTATTTATATATATATATATATATAAGCATATATATATATATATATATATATATATATATATATATATATATATATATATATATATATATATATATATATATATATATATATATATATATATATATATATATATACACACATATATGTGTATTTGTGTATATATGTATGTGTATAGAAATAGTAGCTTCAATTATTTTATTTTGTTACAACCATAACTAGAGAACAATATGTGTGTGTATATATGTACATATATATGCATGTGTGTATATATATGTGTGTGTGTATATATATGTATGTATGTATGTACCTATATATATGTATATATGTGCATATATATTTATATGTGTGTATATATCAAAACTTTGTATTTATATGTGTATATATGCATGTGTATAGAATCAACAAGCTTAATTATTTTATTTTGTTCCAACCATAACTAGAAAATAAAAGCCATAAATAAAACAACATTGATTTCAACAGTGGCCCAGATGTAGAGAGCGACAATATAGCTTGAGCTATAGAATAACAATTGACAAAAACTAGATAACCTCAGCAATTGTATTCTCTTGCAAACATACCCACATAAAAATGCATACATTAAAGAGAAACCTATTGAAAATTGACAATATCAAACCCATACAAAAAAATACTCCTTTCTCAATATAGCCTACTAGAAAAATTGAAACAATATCATCCTTTTGAACAACACTAAACTAGAGATTTTCGGTCCCAATGGGCTCTCTAGCTCTTGTATGGTTTTTCACCTAAACGCAGGAGATTAGATCCAAAAATGCTAGGGAGCGGTTCATTCAAATTAAGGATGGAAGGGATGTGTATGATGGAAACTAAATGAAATGAAATGAATGCAAACAAGCTAACTAATTGAATGATTAAACATCCAAGACTAATGAAACATTATTTTTTTGAAAAAATATAATTATATGCAAACATAAACTAAATGAATGAAATCTACATAACAAAAAGAGAAGGATAAGATTGGAGTGCACCTAGAAAAACTGTGATGAATCTAGAATGTTGGAAATACTGATTGATGATGTCAAAAAATCCAAATAGGACTCATTCACCAGCCATGGAAAATCAATCCCAGTATTGATGAATTTTCCTGAGAACTAGTTTCTGAGCATAGACAGGTAGATTCTAACAAAATCTTGTTTCAAGCCTCTAGATGGGACTCATTCACCAAGCATGCAAAATCAGTCCACATTCAGGAATTTGAAAATTCAAGGATGGACTCTGTAGCTTCACATCTACAAATCCACCTTTTGTAGGTGTTCCCTTTAGTTTCTATCAGAATTAGATCTGAAACTGACTTTTACTTGATGAGTTGACTTGAATGAAGAGATGAAAGCTTGAACAACTTATAAATGCAATCTTCAATGATTCCAAAGCTCCAAATGATCCTAAATATTCAAAAAAACAACACAAGAAGACAATAATATTGATTGTTAAGGTATGGGGGTTTTCCTTCGTCAAACCCCTTTTAGGAAATTAATCCAAAATGATGAAACAAGTGAATGAAACATGCAACAATGGAATAATTTACCTTTCAATGATGAATGACCTTGTTGATCTGCAAAAAATCATGTAGAATCATACCTTGAATTCCTTAGAATGCTAACATGAATACTTTTAACAAAGAAACCCTAAGTTGCTTGAGAGAATAGATGATGAATGGATAGTGAGAGATTTAAAAGTGAATTGAATGATTGAAGATTGAATAGATAGATGTAAAATGAGGTGAAAAAGTTTATTTATACAAATCTTGTGCCTTAGTAACCTTTCATACATCATCACACGCTGACATCAAGTATAAATTTGAATAAATCTCAAAATAAATTTAAAATATTTTGAATTTGAAGAGAAGGTGGACTCATTCGACACCCATGGCGAATGGGTCCCACCTTGGAGGTATGCTTAAGTGTCAGGAATTAAATGTTATTTAGTGATATGTGTCAGGGTATTTGTCAAAAATACACTTAAATAAAGCTTATGAGTGTATAATGAGGTCCAATAAGACATGAGAAAAGTGTAAATAAGGGAAAAATGCCTAGAAAAGTGTGATTCTTGATTACAAGGCTTAAAAAAATTTAAGAATAGGACTTGTTGATGTGTAAAATGATGATTTTTAGATGAATTGTGTTAAATAGAGTCTAGAATAATGTAGAAATGTCTTACAACAATTTACAACACATTCACAATACTTCAATATTTACATTTTATTTGATTTATAAAGGTCTAAAACTTAGTGTGGATGCATTAAATTCTTCACAACACCTAAATTAAAGCCTTATTAAGTCCATTTATCATGAATTATCTCAAATCAAGAAAAGGGTAATTTTTTCTAGGGCACATTTAATCCCCACTTTAGTGAGAGGAAGAACTTGCTTCAGACACACTAAACTAGATATTCAAGAGAGATCTACATGTATGCCAAGCCACCAAGATACAAAATCATACAAAGGCAAGGAAAAAAGAGAGATAGAATGAAAAATATGTACTCACTTTGGGCCCATAGAATTTTGGCTCATCCACGGGGTGAGAAGGACCAAAAACATAAAAAGCAAAAAAAAGAGTGGCATGCGCTAGTTGGCATGCACTCACAAAGAAAGAAGTGACTTTAGGGAAAGTCATGATACTAGTTGGGATTCCCACCATGCCAAAGTTATACCTCTTGATAACTTTAACAAGGCACCACAAAACAAAAAGGAAATGTAAATGCTAAACTTTAAACAATACAACACTACAAGCATGCAAGTTGTGTTATGCAAGGTGGCTAGGAAATACAAAAATGCAGAAATGTAATGTAAAAATAGCTCAAAGGGATTTAGCTTAATTAATGCAATATCTCATATCAAGGAACATCATGACCAATTCATCCAAGAGAGGGAAATGCAAATAATGTCATCTTTTTTATAAGAGAGGAAAAATGCATGGTCTCATCTTGAACAACATCATACCTAATGCTTCTAAGAAATTAAAATTGAAATAAAAAGAAATTCACACAATGAAAATGCAAGTAGTGATTCATGTCCCCACTTTAAAGCAGTTGTGAGCACCATTACAGAGAGCAATTTCTTTAAAGTAGAATACAAAGAAGAATACATGAGAGCTAACTTGGAAAGCCCTATGCCAAGTCATATGTTTCCAATAAGCTTCATCATGAAAAGGGGATAGTATGTCAAATGTGAACCAATTTAAGACATTTCATCTACATCTCAAGCTTTCTCTTATGTAATCATGAAGAGTTAGTGAATAGCCAAAGAAGGTAGTGACAAGTGACATACAAGGATAAGGCTAAACAACCCTTTTTCCCCCACTTAGTGAAGGAAAAAAGTGAGCCAAAATATGGATGAAATGTATGCAATAATATAAATCAAGGGGAAATAGATACCTTCTCATAGGGAAGTGTACCAAAGTCCTAAAAATATTGTAGTTTTCATCTCAAAGCATTACATTAATTTTTGGAATGAATATGAACTCTATGATATGTACAATATGAATTCATGGAATAAGATTTATCTCTAGTTCTTGGAGGGAGAGTGATTAAGTTATAATATAGAATATTTGACAAGATACTTTCTTGATCAATAGAAAGATATTGCATAGGAGATAGTGTCATACTTACACAAGACTCAAGAGATTGCAAGATGTTGTCTTCTTCATGAGAAGAGTATTGAAATTCTAGAAAAGGAAACTCACGAGTGCTTTGTGAGATGATAGTATGAGTATTTGGAGAGGGATGACATAATTATAGTAGAGGAAAAAGAAGGATTGTTTGTTTGTCACAATCAAGAACTATAGTATTCTCCCTAGGCGAAGAGTTGGTATGAGAAAAAAAAACCACATCCTTGTAACAAGGAAGGCATGGTTCTTGTGTAACTTCATTACTAATAGGTGAATGAGTAGTGAAAGAATGATGAGAATTATTAGGAGGGATATCTACTAGTATTAAAGTGTTATTCTCTTGTTCCATATTATCTACCCTCCAAGGAGAGCTTGTAATATGTTCATCTAATTTTTTTATTTTTAAAATAGCTTCATCACAAATGGAGGAGGCATGAATAGAAAGATTACTATGTGGTTCAAATAGATCATCCCAAAGGATAGGAATCTTAGGGAAGGGAGAATTGAAAGTGTCATGATTTGTAACATGTATATCTTCTAATACCAACCTATCCTCTTTATGTTGAGAAGCTATCCTCTTTATGTTGAGGAGTATTGGGAGATGAACAAAAATAACTACCATGAACATGGAGATTTGGTTTAAGGTGATATTAAGGAATATATCTATAATTTGAATTCCCCATGAATCTCTCTTTATTGCTTGCATAGAGTTAATATGGTGGAAAAATGGATATATACACATATATATGCATATATATAAACATATACATATATATCTATGTCAAATGTCAAAAAAGGAATTGTTTGGTGTTTATTTGTGCAACTTCTATGAAGTAACATGGACCAACATTCAACTTCAACAACCTTGTTTGACCACATGGCCCAACAAACACCACACATATTACTAAAGCAGCCAACAACCACCTCTGCCACCTTCCCATGACCAATCGAAGGGAAAGAATATGAGCGACTGCTGAAATTCCCAACCAAAGTTGCTACTCATATGCTCCCTCTTCCCTGGTAGGATGTTTGTGTGAACTTTTCTTGGAATTTCTTGCCAATGTCACCATTTCTTACCTTTTACATAACCAAAGAGACCCTGGCAGATGGGTTATAGTTTGTTCACAATTTTTGTCTAGGCCCTACTAGTTTGAGCTAGTAGCCTTATGTTTTTGTTTCTGTGTAGCATATACATAGGTATGCACATTTGTGCATATATACATATACATATATATAGATATACAAATATATCTATATATATAAACATACATATATATACCCATATATATATATATACACACATATATACATATATATATAGATATACAAATATATCTATATATATAAACATACATATATATACCCATATATATATATATACACACACATATATACATATATATATATATATGTATATATATATGTATATATATATATATGTATATATGTATATGTATATATGTATATATATGTATGTATATATATACATGTGTGTGTGTGTATCTGTATATATATACATACATATATATTTACACATTTCATTTTTGGGTTGTTGTTGGAACAAAATAAAATAATTGAACCTCCCAATATGGTAGGATGGAAAAAACACCTTGTTTTGTTTTTTTCCATTTCAAATGTATATCTATTTGTATATATAAATTTTCACTAATAATATAGTGTTCTCAATATGGTAGGGTGGAAAATACATCTCTTTTTTTTTGGCTAAGTGTTTGCAAGCATGTCTTCTGTCCATTGTAATATTTCTATATGTATGTGTATGTATATATGCATGTGCAATGGAAAACATGAGGCTTTAATGCATGGTTAGTGGAACAAATTAAGGTGTGATGTACATGCATGGGAGCAATAGCATTACAACCTTTTTAAAGTGTTCATTGTACTTTCCATTCGTTCCATGCTCCATTGGAAACATTTCATAGGCTGGCAATAACTGACTATAGTGAAAATATTTAGTCTGCATGCAGATTTTCTATTTTACAAATTTTCCCCCCCTTCCACCATGGTTTTGCATCTACAAGTAGAAAAAATTGGATATATTTTTGATAAAAGGGTAAAACGGGTTTTACAGGGACACGAAACCACAACGTTTACAAGTAAAAAGAGAGGACACAAAAGTCCAAACAAAAAGACCAAGTACTCGAGAAAATATTAGCAGCAACCAAACGAAACAAACGAAAAAGGTCAAACCAAAAAGACCAGCACAAAAAACACAAAAATCCTAGCCATTAACTTAGAGTCTTGAGGACAGACTTCGTATCCGTTTCCAAAGTTTGCATATCATTCACACCCTTTTTAAAGATTTGAATCATCTTCAAAGTAGGGGGATCTTGCGCTTCAAGTTGGCTTTGGTTCTTTTGGAGATGTCTGCATCCATTTCCTAGCTTTTATCCTCTATTTCCTCTAGATCCACCAACAGAG
>VDFB02271358.1:7609428-7716920 GCA_007258455.2 Sequoia sempervirens
ATAAGGAAATATATATGAATATATATATATATATATTTTTAAAATAATATTTTGTTATAGAGAACATGTTTTTGTATAACTAAATTTTAGAATGGTTTGAAAAATAACTACAGATATAGAACATTGCCAAAAGACAGATTACTTTATTCTAATAATCATTTATTTAATCAAGAGTTTCACTTTCTCACACAGATCATTTATAATTAATTCTATTTTTCTGATACAGAAAGATGAAGAAAAAGTACAGGAAAGAATATGAGTGGAACCTGGTATCCAGTGTTTATTGAGAACCTGAAGTTGTCTGCTTGAATCTGATGGCCTCTACACAAGTTTCTCGTCCGGCTCCAATATCTTCTCCACCCAAATTCTGTACTCGAACTCGAATCCGCTCCTTTGTTCAGAAGACGTCTCCAAAGCAACACCAGAAAAACCGGTTCCCAAAAAAACTCTACCCAAAATATAGCAAGAAGGTTCCCAAAAATCTTTTCTCAGATTCAGAAATACATAGCCAATATTGGTACAACCTCTGTAGTCATAATCTTCTGTGTGTGTGAACCCCCAAAAATTCATGATAAAATAAAATATATTGCACATCCTTCCACACTCTCCAAAAAAAATCCCAGATTAAAAGAAAAATCAATCTTTAAAACAAGCTTTCTTTTCAACCCTCAAACCCTATTGGCTCCCACTGTCTTTTAATTCTTTTATTTATTTATTTTGCTTTAATTCCTGTTTTACTACTTTTCTTGCAACTCACATCTCAAATTTATTTTAAATAATTTATTCTCATAATTATCCACCACCAATTTATTTAATTGAAATAATTAAGCATATTTAATATTTAATTATTAATTAATTGCAATATACGATTTTCAAAATAATTAAAATATTTAAACATTTAAATATTATTTAATCCAATATTTAAACTAATTAATTTATCTCATTCACTAAGATAACTCATAATTATAAATGCCCTCATAAATACAATGAGACAAAACACATAACACAACAGGCAAAAACGACAATTACACAACATCAACTATACCAAACAGATGAGACGACCTGACATCATGGAACGAGAGGACTTCATCGTCACCTCTGTATCAACATTTATCCGTTGGGTTATTTGGTGCTCGCCCTTTCCTGCCGAAGCAGGTGGAATCGAGACTTGTACCTGCAGTCCTACATACAAACGAAGTTGTGTACATGTGCATATATATACATATATCAAAACATTAAATCAAGATACTGCATTGTAAGAAGGAATCACAACATAACAGGGCACTCGCGAACGAGTGATGCTATATTGTCCTTCGTCACACCTATTCTAACCATAATAACATAATCAATGAATTACATTTTTAACTAACAATCATCTCATAACATATTAAATTAAATCACTGCATTAAATCATAATTCAGAGGATCAACTGATATAATCAACCATCTTGTTATATAAAGTAGTCATGTCCAAAATGAAATAACAACATCATCTAGCATCTAACTAACCATATCCAACAATAACAGTATCATCGTAGTATCTGACTAACCTCATCAAACAATACAGTATCATCATAGTATCCAAGCAAGCACAGAAAATAATAAGTCTAAATAGTATGAGGGGTATTACAGTTACTCTGAGTTTTAGTGTGTGTATGCAAAGAATACAATAATTAATGTTGATGTGAACTAGTGTTTAATCTCCACAACCTTGTCTATCCATGCAGCCCAAAAAACACTACACTATTCCCAAAGCAGATAACAACCACCTCCGCCACAGTTTCTATCGCAATTGGAAGGCCTATATATATGTGTGTGTGTGTATGTCAAATGTGATATATACATACATATATACATACATATATATATATATATATATATATATATATATATATATATATATATATACATATATGTATGTATATATGTATGTATATATGTATACAATTATATGTATATATCTATGTATCCATATATATGTATATATGTATTTATATATATATGCCCACAAAATGAAAACATTAAACACAAACCCTATTAAAATTGATTGTAATAAACCCATACAAAAAACACTCCTTTCTCAACATAGCCTCCTTGAAAATAGAAAAAATATACACTTTTTGCTCAAATTTCTAAGTCATACACATATAGTACCGAACACTACATTATCAACTACTGGACAAACATTTGTTATGTAGATATATAGATTCGCAAAGAAACAATATAGCACAGGCTATACAATAAGAATCGACCAAAACTCCATAACCTTAACAATTTTAATCTTACTTGTGTGTATTGATATTAAAATATACACAATATAGCTTAAGGCAGAGAACAATATTCAAATAATACCCAATGTAACCAAACATATATATGTATATTTATGTGTAGATATTGTATATATGTGTATATATGTATATATATGTATATGTATGTATCTATATATACATACAAACACACACACACACACACACACACACACACACACACACACACACACACACACATATATATGCATATATATATATATATATGTGGTAGGAATGAGATATTTATAACTATGACTCAACTATAAAAGGAAATAGTTATATTCGCACATTTGGAAACTAAGACATTTTCCCCTCTAAGATCTAATTTACTCAAAAATGCTTAATAAATTCAAGGGGAAACAAGATAGATAGTTGAAGTATAAATAAGTTAGAACATATATCATAGTAATTGTGTGTTTTTTTTTTTTTTGTGTGTGTGTGTGTGTGTGTGTGTGTATGAATATGTGTATATATATGTATATATGTGTGTATATACATATGTGTGTTTGTATATATATATATGTGTGTGTGTGTGTGTGTGTGTGTGTGTGTGTGTGTGTGTGTGTGTATGTATATGTATGTATATCCCTTTTTCCACCATATCAACTAAAGGTGATCCATAAAGATAGATGCATGGGGAACTCAAATATATATATATGTATATATGTACACATATATATAATTATTTTATTTTTTTCCAACCATAACCATAAAACGAATTCCATAAATCAAACAATATTGGTATAAGTAGCCACCTAGATGTAGAAAGCCACAATATGGCATGAGCTAATAAGAATCGACCAAAAGAGCATAACCTTGACAATTTTAATGTTACATATATATATATATATTGATCTTAAAGCCACCCACATGTAGCAAGCCATAATATAGCCAGAGTTATACAATAACAATCATAAAGAACCTCCATAATCTCTACAATTTCATTTCATTGCAAGCATACACATAAACCCCAAACATCAAACACAAACCCTACAAAAATGTATGTCTATATATATGTGTGTGTATATATCTATACATGTATACATGTATATGTGTATATATGTATATGTCTATAAATATGTATGTATGTGTATATATTATACTTGTATATATATACATGTGTGTGTATATATATATGTATATATATCCCTTTTCCTACCATAACAACTAAATGCAAGCCATAAAGAGAGACCCATGGGAAATTGAAATATATATAAATATGTGTATATATGTACACACACACACACACACATATATATTGATATTAAAATATACCCACTATAGCCCAAGGTAGAGAACAAGAATGAAAAATACCTAATGTAACCAAACATTTTATCAACAACATTAATTCTTTTATACTGTTGCAAAAATGGAATGATATAGCCTAAGGCATAGAATTAACTATTTTGCCTTATGTTCTAAGAATAGCCACAAAATGAGAGTTATATATTAAAATATACATTGAATGAAAAAAATTAATTGTTTTATACTATTTCAAAACTGGAATGGTATAGTCTTAGGCAGAGCATTGACTATTTTTTAGTCTATTCCACTTGTAGTGAGTAAATGAAAGTAATCAATTGAATAATATCAGGTTGAACAACGACATCTTGTAGCCTCACAGAAGCTTGCTCCCGTCCCTCTCTGTGGACATATCAGGTATAGCAATGGAACAACACCAAACAATTCCTTATTTGAAATATCCCAAAGATTCGTTATGTTCCCCGAGGCATTGAATGATAACTTTTATTACAATGGTCCCCATTACACAAAAAGCATACAATGTGTGTAAATATATGAATATATGTATAAAAATGTGTATATGTATGTATTTATGTATATATATGTACATTTCCATCCACACTTACCAATTGTGAAAAGAATATTGCTTATTGTGATAAATATATAGTACATTGGGATATGATTGTCAATTTGAGCATTGTTACTGGTTTTTTAGTCACTATCATTATTTTGAAAGGTTGTTTGTAACACATTATTTTATCGATTGTTGCATTATGGTTGGGCTATGGTTTGCAAGAATCACAAAAAAGTGTGGAGTTTAGTGTATTGATTGTGTGAAAATGGAATGAATTGCATAGAATTAGGTATTTTATTCCACTAGAGCCATTTCGATAGAAAGTTAAAAACCTTATGTACATCTTTTATTGGAAAGGCTAGATCATATACATCTTGTGGGTATAAAAAGTGTGAATTTTAGAGCAATGATCATATCTAATTCATAGACAATATGTAAATCAGGGGATATAAAAGTTCTAAATTTTATAATGCATAATTTTAGAATGGATAATTTTCTTTGTAGTTGAAATGGGGCAAACAAAGTAATTATAATTTAGCCAACCTTGGTGCATATGACAAAATGCAATATGTAGAAAAGAAAATAAGGCATGATTTGTATCCTACCATATTGGTTGATGGAGTGTTTTAATTTTGTTACCCAAAAGGAATTCTTGACAATCATACCAAGTGATTTCATTTGGAATGTTTTGAGAAATATACATGTATGGTATTACATGCATAAAATATTGTTATAAAGCACTCATAATCAATAATTCCCAATGGAATCTAACAGAATGTCTATAAGATTAACTATTTTACTCCATTGCAAGGAGAACTTGAAATTAAGCCCCTGAGCAACAAGATATATTGTGCACTACTTTGATCAATGGAAAAAAAGATCCTCCATGTCACACTTAAGATACATGCTATCATCCTAACAAGATATTCTTGAGTTTGGAAAGAATATTTTTGTTAATAAACAATACAGCCTGTTGCCAACAACACCTTATTTGAAATTGAAAAAATAAATCATTCTCACAACCACTTATTCAAATTGATAGGATGTGGACTAGGTAGAGCATAACAATGAAGAATGTGATATTGGAATGATTCCCATAAAACATATGGCATGAATCAGAAATTTTTTGCTCCTTTATGTGTAGATATGTATGTATGTCACAGTGGATGCAAACAATATTGATATATAGTGATTGGTATGTTACTTTTCATTGGGTTATTCTTGGAATGATAGGTTTTATTTTTGTTTATATATGGAATATTGATTCCACCATTGATCACATTGGTGGACAGTGTATGTTCTAGGTTGGCTATGTTGGAGAAATATAGTTTTTTTTTTTTAATTATTTATTGAGAGACCTATAAATGTACATTTATTATATTATTTAATTTGAATATATTCTAGATGTGTGAAGAAAAAAAGTTGGAATGTAGAAAGGTTTTCTATTTAAAAACTGAGAATGTGCCTTGTTGGATTTTGATGGTTTAATTGAAACATTGGTTGTTATATTCTTGTCGCAATAGAACTTATGGCTAGTCATTGGAATTGCAGCTTTGTCTTTTACAAAGATCAGTTGTAGTAATTTTGGTGGACTCGAGCTCTCCCCAGGCTACTTGGCAACTATCAATCCCTGATCCTATGAGTTTGATCCTTGTTTACTCCTTGTTTGTACTAGTTGTATTGATTGTTTCTCATGTGCATTGAGCAACCTACAAACATGCTTTTGTTTCATTTGTAGCCTTCTTGGTGTATTGTCTAGATTATTTATATTTTTTGTATTTATGTTTCTTTCATCTCTTTGTTGGTTAGGTATTTGGGTGTACCCTATGTTTAGCTATTTACACGTCTTCATTTTTAGTGGACTTTCATATAGATTTCTTTTTGTTGCAATACTTCCTATGCACTATCCAGTGGTGATTATAGACTTGTTGATAGTTGTTGCATCTATTGTTTGGTGATGAATTGCAAAATTACTTTATACGTCTTTGTATAAACCATGATTGTGTCGTTGAAGTCATTTTCTTTGTGTTCATTCTTTGCAGCACTATATAGTTTATGTTGTTTTCTACAAGGCATTGTTGATAGTTGTTCTATAGTTTCCCATCATGCGTCGGCCAGCACTGCCACCTTTTCCCCCACTTCCAAAAAATTTGTTGTATGGAAGGGATATTGACTACCCAAGAGGCTACTCGCTTTATTGTGCTCTGCAAGGTCTTTTTGGCTCACGTCCTCTTTCTTTGGTTATAATCTAGGGCTATAGAGCTACAGTCAACAATTCCTTTTAGTAAATGGTGTAACTCATTTAGTTGCTTTGCTCACTTTAGAATGCTAGTTTTTTGAAAGTCCATATATTTGATTCAACTAACTTTCAATACATATACATTCATGTGGAATTTGGTTTGCAACTCCAAATAAATATTTTTCATGTGTTGGATGTGTATGTGCATGTTTGTTTCTTGGAGATATATGCATAGAAAGAAAGTATGTTTCTCTTATGTGGTGTTTAATTCATGTTCCTTGTATTGTGAATATGTGTGTATATGAAATTAGATGTAAAGTGTATCTCTATGTATTGTAGATATGTATGTTTGTGAAATTAGAGACACAAATTATTCATCCATATATGTGTAGATATATGTGTGTGGAATTATATGCAAAAAATATTTATATTTCTAGCTTGATAGGTTTGTTCTTTTCATAAGTTAATGACGATTTTCTATTTGATTTGTGGTGTTTGTCCCATGGGGATGGTTGCAACGTGATAACATAGTTCATGTCCTTCACTATGGCCTGTTGCTAGTAGTTATTTTCTGTATGATCTGAAGGATGGCTGCTATATAGCCTTCTATTGTAACAAACCCTTATTGGGGTATGGATAGGCAACAACTATGCTTCAACAAGGATAGTGACTATTTTATTGGTCCCAAACCATAATACCTGAATAGGAAGCGTATGCAAATTAGTCTTGATGTCAACTAATGTGTAATTTTTCTAACCTTTTCTATTGATGCTCCAAATTATTTTTATTTGAAAATGACAAGATATCAGGGTATGTGTAGGATCATCATGGAAAAAGAAAGCCCTTAAGTGGCAAAAAATTCAAAAAAATCAATGTTAGGTAACTTGACGTAAAACTTTAAATAAGTTATCTATATTATTTCAAAAATATGTAAGAATAGAATTTGTATAAAATTGAATGTAGTTTCTAAACTACTAGGTTTATTTAAAAATAAATAAAATCTATTTGGTGAAAATTTGAAATTTCAATGGAGTAGTACTTAAATTTTAGGGAAAAAATAAGAAGTAGGTGTCTGTCTGACCATAACCATAATAAAATGATAATATTATTTTATAAGATTTTATATATAAGTAGAGGACTCATGTCGATGTGATTCATATTTTTTGTAATTTTTTCCAAGTAAATAATTAATTATGAATTTTTTTATTACAGCTTTTAAAAATATAAAAACTCATATGTCTGACCACCTTAGCTTGGTCAAAAATTCATGAAATTTAATTTTTATATTTTTAATTCTATAGTATGTGAAGCATAGAATGTGACGCATGTTTCAGATTCAAAAAATGTGATACCGTTTGAAAGTTATAGATGTTTTTCAATCAGCCTATCGATAAGGACTTTAGTCATAATTCTAATAGAAAATGAATAATAATAATTTATTAAATTCAAATTAAAACATAATTTATATTGGTGGAAAGCTAAGAATATCCTCTAAAAACCCTCTTCATTTCATCAATTTTGGGTGAAAAAAAAGTCATCAGCCACATACCCTACAAATACCCATAATACTACCACTTTTGGGCCCATCATGATCCTACACATACCCATCAACCAGATCTATTGCAACTAGAACCCCGCTTGCACAAGAAAGTTTATAACATGGCAAGGCTGATGAAAATTCTAACCAAAGTTCACATAAATAGGGGATTCCCACCTATCTTGCATATTAGTTGTTAGACAAACATATAGATACACACACACACATACACACACACACATATATATATACATTACTTGAATTCCCCTCGAGACATTGTATGTAAAAGGTTGTATTGTTTGTTATAAAGAATATCATTTCATTAATTCTTGGAATTTTATAGCTATTCTAATTTTTAGAAGGTGCTATTGAGACCAATTTTTTTTTTTATTTGTTTAAGGTTCCTTTGCAAATTTGAATGTGTATAATGAAACAAGTGTTGTGAATACATGTTTTCCTTTACTAATAAAAGAGGATTTTGAAGAATTTGTGTAGGCTTCCTTGTTTTATTAAAAAATAAGCATGCACCATAGATAGAAAATGAACATGGTATTTGACGAATATTGTTTTTGTTATAAACTGGTGGAAATTCGTTGCCATAAAAACATAGACCTTAAAACAAAATACACAAAGAACTGCTGGTAACAAAACCATTCAAAAATATACTGTTGTCTCAATGGAATGTGATGAAAGATTGAGAGAATACAACCTGTTCAACAAAATATTCTCCAAAATTAAACCATATAGCGAAAGGAGGACAACAATAATCAAGAATGGCCAATCGAATCTAACATAAAGTCTTCTGGAAAATAGTCTTACTTGCATGTGACTCTTCTTGCTTGGTACAAACAAATCTCTGCTCATTGGATGTCTCACGTATGCTTTCTCCCGCTGGCCTGTGAACCTATGAAGAACATAGAGCACATCAATAGAAACACATGAAAATTGATAAGCTTAAATGCATGGAAAACCATATGTACAAATGGTGATCCAAAGATGAGGTACTATTGTGTGCTTGGAAATGATATAGTATATTGTGAACAATAGCTTATCGATGACTCAATATGGTAAATTGGAGAGAAATTTTTATTGTGTTGAGTTTTATTTTATACATATATACATATATACATGCATATATATACATACCTATGGATATAAATACATATATATACATATATACACATACATATACATATAAATACATATACATACACATATAAACACACGCACACACACACACACACACATATATACAAGTATACATCTATATATAGATACAAAATACATATATATACATATAAATACATATATATGCATATATACACATACAACACCAAAAAATTCCCTATTGAGTATTTCCCAAACATTCATTTTGTTTCCCGAGGTGTTGAAGGAAAGTTGTTATCACCACAATCCCTAGTCACTAAAATTCCACCAGCGATAAACGCACGTGCAACTTCACAAAATAATTTCTTCATCACTCATTTGCGATATCCATGTAGTGGTGGCAGTTGTATATATATATACACACAAAGATGTATATATGTATATATATACATATATATTTACAAACATATATATGAAACCCAAGAAAAAATCATATTATCAACTCCATGCAAAACAATGCAGACAAAACTAAAACACTAGATGGAGCAAGATATTTGAAGCAATGAATAGTACTCTATGGAAAATCAAGTGATATAGCTTGATAGAGTGCATGGACCATCGATCAAGCAAAATCACCACGTGTTTCTACAACATGGATCTCTTCCCACTTGCTTCAACCATAAATTTTCTTAGTAAGTTTCTTGGACAAAAGTGGGAAAAATATTATCAGAGGTGACACTTTTCTTTTGAATTTGCAACCATCTCTCCATTTTAAAAAAACAAAATAATGTACAGGCATGTTTGAAGATGTTGCATAGAGCTTAATCCAGCTTACCTCCTCACACAAGCTTAACCTCATCACCAAGGGTTTCTTTGACATGCATCTCTTCTCACTTGCTTTAAACAAACATTTTCTCAGTAATTTTTCTGTACACAAATGGGAGAATTACTATTAGAGATGACATTTTTCTTTTGCATTTCCAACCATCTGTCCATTCAAATAAGCCACAATAACCCTCAAAACATAGAAAGCTCCTAGTGATAAACTGATTCAAAACCTTCACCATAAAAAAATGAACCCTAAATGAACCAATATTGGTTTCAACGGTCACCCAGATGGGGAAATTCACCAAAAAAGATAGTAGATAGCCTAGATAAAGCAAGCAAAAAGAGGTTTGTTTGAAAATACACATACATATACCTGCACATATCTGTAGCAGAAACTTTTATACCCAGGGAGCTTTTGATTTGATGCATGTATATTTATGTATATGCATATGTAAATGTACACATAGATACAAATGTGGTCACAAGAAGATATATTAACAGGTGTAGATGGTCTAGTTTTTACACTTTCAAATCAAAATCATAAATGAGATAATATGTTGAAATTTTATTGGCTAATTGTATGAAATTTGGTCATAATTATTATGTGTCTATCTAGTTTTCTACCCCTTTGATGGTGGGGAAAAGGTGGAAATTTTTCATGTTTTGGTTCAAACTTTGGTTGGAATTTTCATTAGGCTTCCTAGTTTTTTTTCCCCCAGCACGATTGACAATTTGATAGATTCTCTTTTCATTAAAAAAAAATAGTGTTAGGCACAATGATGGAGTAGGCCAACAAAAATACATCAGTATTAATTATTGTATGGTTTCCTTATAGTGGTTATGGTGCAAGTATCATCTCTCTTAAAATTTGTTGGATGAAAAAGTGAACAACTGTGTGATTTGTGAAAATGCATTGTTGGTTTTGATTGTTGAGAATCAATTTTGGATAGGCTTTTGTTCACAAAGAAGTATATTCAAAAAATAGTATATATTTAGTTGGGAGACCACTAAAGGCAGAGAAAGTTGTGAAGCACAAAAAAAATGACAAGGAACCCATGCAAAACCATGCATACAAACTGTGAACATTAAACCAAATAATTGTCGTTTTCATGCACATTATAGTGTTCCCTCAAAAGAACCTTCTGAAAATTAGAATAGACAAAAAATGCCAAGAATTAATGAAATAATGGGTATGTGCAGGATCATCATGGAAAAAATAGGCCCTTAAGTGGCAAAAAATTTAGAAAAATCAGTGTTAGGAAACTTGACGTAAAAATTTGAATAAGTTATCTATATTATTTCAAAATATGTAAGAATAAAATTTGTAGAAAATTGAATATAGTTTCTAAACTACTAGGTTTATTTAAAAATAAATAAAATCTATTTGGTGAAAATTTGAAATTTCAATATAATAGTACTTAAATTTCAGGGAAAATATAAGAAGTAGGTGTATGTCTGACCACCCTAACCATAATAAAATGATAGTATTTTTTTATAAGATTTTATATATAAGTGGAGGACTCATATCCATATGTGATGCATATTTTTTTGTATTTTTTTTCCAAGAAAATAATTAATTATGATTTTTTTATTTATTAACTTTAAAAAAATATAAAAATTGTATAACCGGGACTAATCTTTAACTTGGTCAAAACTTCATGAATTTTTTTTATTTTTTTTTAATCGTATAGTATGTGAAGCATAGAATGTGACACATGTTTCTGATTCAAAAAATGTGATACCGTTTGAAAGTTATAGATGTTTTTCAATCAGCCTATCGATTAGGAATTTAGTCGTAATTCTAATAGAAAATGAATAATAATTATTTATTAAATTCAAATTAAAGCATAATTTATATTGGTGGAAATCTGAGAATCTCCTCTAAAAACCCTTTTCATTTCATCAATTTTGGGTTAAAAAATAGTCATCAACCACATACCGTACAAATACCCATAATATTGCCACTTTTTGGCCCATCATGATCCTGCACATACCCTAATATTGTTTATAAGAAACAATACAGCCCTATATAACAAACAATGCATACAATGTGTTGAAAAAAATTGAGATAATGTATATGTGTGTGTGTGTGTGGTTGTGCATGAATTTATGTGTATATATATATGTATGGATGTATATATGTGTGTGTGTGTGCATATATATATGTATATATATATAAATGTGTATATATATCTATGTGTATATATATAGATATATGTCTATATATATATGTGTGTGTGTGTGTGCATATATATATATATATAATATATATATATATACACATATATGTGTGTATCTGTGTATATATGTATGTGTATAGAAACAATAGCTTCAATGTACATATATATGCATGTGTGTATATATGGGTGATCCCATAATAGTGATTTACAATTTTTGGCCAAACTGGACACCGAAATTATTATTTTTAACTAAATCTTCACATTCAGGCACCTATAGCAGCTAAACTGTGAGAAATTTGAAGATGGTGTAAACTAGAGTCTCCTCAAATTTTGTCTGTAGATTCTAGAAATATTTTTGCAAAATTTTTGGAATCAAATTGCACTATTTTTCCATCTCCCACCTAAAATTGTTTTTTTTCAGAAAACAACATTTTAAAAAAGTGACTTGACAATCGTATAACTCCATAACTTTTTTTCCATGAAGGATAAAATTCTAATTCTTCAAAATTTAGATTTGTAACTTTGATATCTAGTGCTTCTGTCACGCCCCGCCGTGCGAACCCCAAAGGAACTAATAACAACAGAACAATTTTTTTTTTTTTAAAAGAACATTTAATAAACATACTTAAGTATTATAACATAACAATGTATTATGAGGCACAACTAGTTCCAATGGGGTACACGAAGTGACATGACTACACTAACCCATAACAACGACAATAAGATAACAATAAATTAATCTATTACATAAATCTATTCATTCCCATTTCATCATTTGAAATATCCATCAACTATATCCATATTAATAACATATGCACATATGACAATACATGGAATTATAAAGATATAGAGTGTTACACATTTCGATAGAAACAACTCAACATAACCAACTATAACAAATGATCCTGAATAAATACATGGCCTGAATAAACATTACATCCCAAGGATAGTAGAATACAATAGACTGAAAGTACAACTCAATAACCACATATACAATTTACAACAAGGTCATCCCAACACATGTGGGAGACAATACATCAATGAATACATTACATCAGGAGTATACATGCATCTGGTACAAAGAATTACTGGATCACCAACATCTTCCAGAATCCTGCAATAAAAGATATAGCTGCAACAGAAAGGGAAACCCAACGGGGTGCGAAGCACGTTCCACCCAACCACCCCCATGCTGAGAGTAGACAAGGAAGGGTCCCCGACCAAGTACGCCTAACAATAACAAAGACTAACTCCCAACAGACACATAACATCAAAGACCACCTAGAAAACTCACGACAACCATTCCAAGAGGCACAACAACAAACCACTTCAGAACATAACAACAAGTCATAATCACAAGCATCAATAAAACTCAAGACATAATATCAAAGACTACATCCAACAATATCCAGAGACAAATCAATAAATCACTTAATCACAACAGACACAATATCACTTAACATCTACAATCACAAAGTCAATTAACAACTACAAACACAATATCACTTAACACGAGGTTACAATGCTTCCAGAGAACAAAGATCATGAACATTGCACAATAATTGATTAACTGTCGAAATAGGAAGAGTGTCATGCATAAATTGCCATGAGTTACCCTAGCTCAACCTTCCTAGGCTACCAGACCCCCATCCTGGGTTACCCTGGCTTGCCTCTACTGGCCGCCGGACCCTCACGCAAAACTATGCGTCCCATCTCATCTCGAGCCTTATCATTCACTTGCTTCACGAGAGAGACATCCTTTATCTTTATTAGTGTGAAAGCCCCCCCATTAATTCATTTAGATTATCGCTTAATTAAACTCTAGGTAGGTTACCCTGGCGCCCCTTTGTGTGCCGGACCCCCACAAAGAGCCACTCTCCTATCGACAACACACAAAGCACGATACCACAATAGGTAACAAACACCATAAACTCTCCAATCCAAGGAGAAAACTAAACAAGAAAACTCACTCCAAACACTGGAGGAAACCAATACGAATTCACACTCCTTCCAAAGGAGGTAGAAATCTCATTACCCACTCCTACTTCCTAGGAGGCACAAATCCCCGTTCGTGGAAACCGGGTACAACATCATAGTACAATACATCAAGGCGATTCACAAAAGAACCTCCACACCAAACATCCCACTCTAGAGAACTTCTCTGGAAGACTTACATAGACCTTAATCCCATTTTCCCGACATGGAGAGTAAAGAAACCATAACATAATAGAAAAGCATTCCATCTCTGGAAGCCTGTAACAAGAACTTAAACTCTTACGCAAGGTAAAGTAAACCTAGGGTTTTCCCATACGACACATTTAAACCAAGAAGAGAATACCACAACAAATTAACGAATAACCCCCAGAAAATGATTACTTAAGAACAACTCCATAAAGAAATATTTCCAAACTCAAAATTTTGTCAAACAAATAAATCTACAATACGAGATTATTCAATCCAAAACAAAACACACTGTTAAATTCAAATTCGCACAATTACATTATAACATCATATCCTTAAAACTTTAACTATTCAATTTAATTCCAAGCACACAATCAATTAAAAATTCGCACAACTACATTAATCATTGCGATTTTCTCAAAATTATATTTTCTTCCCTCGCAACCACAATTGGTCATATATATATAAATACATAAATACTCATTTTATTAATAAAATCCTTTTACAAAAAAAAAACGTATTTTATAAAACAAGATTCAAATTAAATCACATTTGAATATTAAATCATTTAAAATTGAATTAATTTCCAGTAAATGTAAATATAAATATATATATATATATATATTTATATTAAATAATATATATTAAATACATATTAAATAATATATATATATATATATATTTATATATTTATATAAATTAAATATAATAAAATAAAACGCATTAAATAAAAACTAAATAAAGAAATAAAATAAAAATAAATAAAACTTACATAGCCACGCGGGTGCTGCGCACCTCCCAAGGGGAGGACGCAGTCCCCACCACTGGTGGTACTGCGTACCACCAAGTGGTGGCCGCAGTCCCACCGGCGGTGGTACTTTGTACCACCCTGTGGTGGCCGTAGCTGCCACAGTCGGTGGTACTGCGTACCACCCTGTGGTGGCCGCAGCCCCACAGTGGGGCTGTGGGTGGTACGGCCTCGGCCGACCCCCACCCCCAAATAATTAAAATTTAATTTTTTTCTTATTTTATTTTATATAAAACATACAGATTTTATAAAATAAAATAACACGAATTTCAAAAATCGAATTCGTCAGACGCCTTTTTTCATTTTAAAACAAAATTAACACTCAATAATTAAATATTTATTCAATACACAGAACCCGAGGCCCGACCCAGCTTAGGAATATATATCTAAATCTATTTATTTATTTTGCTTTGCCCAGAACATATTTAATTAGACATATATATATCATATTAGAACTTAATCCAAAGGAAAAATACATAAGAGATTATAAAATAGTCCTGAAATTACTTAAATAAACTATATTCAATACCCTCCATATAAAGTCTTCAATAGAGATGACTTTTATTCAGATCTCATGAAAGAAAATTACAGAGGTAAATAATAATTATAATATGCATTTAAATAACCCAATAGTATTGTCACACAAATACGTATATCAAATTTAGTTTAAATATATTTAAGAGTATATACTTATTTTTTTTAAACAGAGATTCAGAAGGATAACAATATAAACAAATAAGTTTTACGAAAGAACCAAAATAAATATGGAACGTTGATTCAACAGTAACACGATTTTTATTTCAACACAATAAATTTCTCAACTAAGTTATATTGAAGGAATTTCCAATAGGTTGTACTAAGTTTCCTACAGAAGATTTCGAGGGTTTTACTACAAATGAGTTTTCAAAACATAAACTTCATTCAAATAATTTTGAAAACATAGAAATCAGATTTGTTTACAGACCTACGAAGTATTAAAAATTTAAAAGGGGAAAACCTGGAATCCTGTGTCTGAAGGAGAATCCCGCCTGTAACCTCCTCTCGAATTCCTCCTGTAACTCCTTTCTCGACCTTCTGCCTTCAATGTTCTACTGAATAATCTTTTCTTTGTAAACTCACAATAATTTTTACCCAGAAGAAAACCTCAAAACTCCAAAACTATCTTTCTTATTTTTCTTTTTCTAGATCTAAAAACACAGAGCAAAACTTTGCTGTGTGTGAATAATTCCCTCATAAAAATAATAAATCACTAATTAAAATCAATAAATCTTTTTCCGCTTTCTTTTTCAAAAAGCCTCTTTCCTTATTGGTCCTTTTTCAGCTTTTAAAAGCTCACATTTATCTAAAATTTTAATTGAAATAATTTATTTAAATTTAGATATTATCTTCACATAATTTCCTATTTTAATAAAAATAATAATATTTAATTACTCTCAACAATATTAATTTAATTATAATTATTTGCACTTTTAATTAATTAAATCACTTTTAATTTATTATATATTTAATTTTAACATTTTTCTAACTCTCAATTAAATCAAATAACAATGCAACATTAATTAATTATTTTATGCAATACGATTAATTAATTAAACACTAACCAAGAATAAAATAAATACTCAACAGAGAAACTACATACAAGGCAAAGACAAAACTTCAGTCATAACGCAACGACTCACAACAGACGACAGACTTGGGACGGGGACACTTCCAAACCTACTCCCTTTTTCAACTTTTACCCATTGGGTTAATTTATTGCTCGCCCTGTCCTGCCGAAGCAGGTGGAATCGAGACTTATTCCTGCAATCCTGCATCCAAATAAACGTCAAGTAGCACATGTATATATATATATAATCAAACATCGTATCATGAGAAGGAATTGCAGTGTAGCAGGGCACTCGTGAACGAGTGATGCTACATTGTCCTCTCACCTAATCTATTCTAACAATTATAATATCAATAATGAGCTAACATTTCTAACCAAATTGACATAAGATAACATGATATTAAACTACTGCATCTTAACTAATTATTAAACAATTGCATTATAAAATATTATTGAATTCAAATAACATGATCACCGTAGGATTATCACATCAACATATAAAAACATTAATGAAAATCTATTTGAATAAATAATAATCCAAATCAACACATCGAGTATCACAAATCATACTAATAATGCCACACGCAACAATTAACTAAACCCCGCATCCACACACACCAAACAACAATACAGACCATCACCGTCACAAAGCATCAATCAAAACCACATAAATGTCAAATCCAACAACACAAGAGAAACCAATAGTAGCAAATAGTATCAGAAATATGGGGGTATTACAGCTTCCACTTTGGTTAGATAGTTTTTTATTGAATATTTTTCCCTTAATCAAGTTTCAAAGTCAAACGAATTACAATTCGCATCAGCGACCGTGATAATGCTTAACTTTTTGTATATGTCAAAATTTAATTTTATTTCTTTTGTTGGATCAATGACTTCAATATCTGGTGCACTCATATTTTTAAAAAAAAATAATAATCTTCTATTTTTCCACATGTGAAGAACAAAGAAATTCATTTTGATGAAAAACCTATGTTTAATAAAACTTAAAAAACAAATACATAATAAAACCAAAACATATTAAAATTATATTCATTGATAGCTTGTTCTCGAGGAATACCATAATCATTTGAAATAAATTTTAAATGAATTCATTTGATCCCCCAAAAGCTAAATCAAAAATGATTTTTATCAATTTTGATAGGTGTAAAGGAGACGCATTTATAGGTATGGTTTAAAACTAGCGAGGTTCTATCCAAGGGGGTTTGATCTAAGGTGATTTGATCAAACCCTCTTCAATTGGAATCCTTAAAATGGAACTTTTAAAGGCTTAAATCATTACATTTTCTAAAAATATGTGATTTCAGATAAAATCCGTTCCTCTCAGGAATTGTAAACCACTATTATGACAGCACCCATATATATGTGTGTGTATATATATAAATATGTGTGTGTGTGTGTATATATATGTATGTATGTATGTATCTATATATATGTATATATGTGCATATATATTTATATGTGTGTATATATCAAAACTTTGTATTTATATGTGTATATATGCATGTGTATAGAATCAACAAGTTTAATTATTTTATTTTGTTCCAACCATAACCAGAAAATAAAAGCCATAAATAAAACAACATTGATTTCAACAGTGGCCCAGATGTAGAGAGCCACAATATAGCTTGAGCTATAGAGTAACAATTGACAAAAACTAGATAACCTCAACAATTGTATTCTCTTGCAAACATACCCACATAAAATTGCATACAATAAAGAGAAACCTGTTGAAAATTGACAATATCAAACCCATACAAAAAAAAATCTCCTTTCGCAATATAGCCTACTAGAAAAATTGAAACAATACATCCTTTTGAACAACACTAAACTAGAGATTTTCAGTCCCAATGGGCTCTCTAGCTCTTGTATGTTTTTTCACCTAAAGGCGGGAGATTAGATCCAAAAATGCTAGGAACAGTTCATTCAAATTAAGGATGGAAGGGATGTGTATGATGGAAACTAAATGAAATGAAATGAATGCAAATAAGCTAACTAATTGAATGATTAAACATGCAAGACTAATGAAACATTCTTTTTTTGAAAAAATATAATTATATGCAAACATAAACTAAATGAATGAAATCTACATAACAAAAAGAGAAGGATAAGATTGGAGTGCACCTAGAAAAACTGTGATGAATCTAGAATGTTGGAAATACTGATTGATGATGTCAAAAAATCCAAATAGGACTCATTCACCAGCCATGGAAAATCAATCCCAGTATTGATGAATTTTCCTGAGAACTAGTTTCTGAGCATAGACAGGTAGATTCTAACAAAATCTTGTTTCAAGCCTCTAGATGGGACTCATTCACCAAGCATGCAAAATCAGTCCACATTCAGGAATTTGAAAATTCAAGGATGGACTCTGTAGCTTCACATCTACAAATCCACCTTTTGTAGGTGTTCCCTTTAGTTTCTATCAGAATTAGATCTGAAACTGACTTTTACTTGATGAGTTGACTTGAATGAAGAGATGAAAGCTTGAACAACTTATAAATGCAATCTTCAATGATTCCAAAGCTCCAAATGATCCTAAATATTCAAAAAAACAACACAAGAAGACAATAATATTGATTGTTAAGGTATGGGGGTTTTCCTTCGTCAAACCCCTTTTAGGAAATTAATCCAAAATGATGAAACAAGTGAATGAAACATGCAACAATGGAATAATTTACCTTTCAATGATGAATGACCTTGTTGATCTGCAAAAAATCATGTAGAATCATACCTTGAATTCCTTAGAATGCTAACATGAATACTTTTAACAAAGAAACCCTAAGTTGCTTGAGAGAATAGATGATGAATGGATAGTGAGAGATTTAAAAGTGAATTGAATGATTGAAGATTGAATAGATAGATGTAAAATGAGGTGAAAAATGTTTATTTATACAAATCTTGTGCCTTAGTAACCTTTCATACATCATCACACGCTGACATCAAGTATAAATTTGAATAAATCTCAAAAGAAATTTAAAATATTTTGAATTTGGAGAGAAGGTGGACTCATTCGACACCCATGGCGAATGGGTCCCACCTTGGAGGTGTGCTTAAGTGTCAGGAATTAAATTTTATTTAGTGATATGTGTCAGGGTATTTGTCAAAAATACACTTAAATAAAGCTTATGAGTGTATAATGAGGTCCAATAAGACATGAGAAAAGTGTAAATAAGGGGGAAATGCCTAGAAAAGTGTGATTCTTGATTACAAGGCTTAAAAACATTTAAGAATAGGACTTGTTGATGTGTCAAATGATGATTTTTAGATGAATTTTGTTAAATAGAGTCTAGAATAATGTAGAAATGTCTTACAACAATTTACAACACATTCACAATACTTCAATATTTACATTTTATTTAATTTATAAAGGTCTAAAACTTAGTGTGGATGCATTAAATTCTTCACAACACCTAAATTAAAGCCTTATTAAGTTCATTTATCATGAATTATCTCAAATCAAGAAAAGGATACTTTTTTCTAGGGCACATTTAGTCCCCACTTTAGTGAGAGGAAGAACTTGCTTCAGACTCACACTAAAGTAGACATTCAAGAGAGATCTACATGTATGCCAAGCCACCAAGATACAAAATCATACAAAGGCAAGGAAAAAAGAGAGATAGAGTGAAAAATATGTACTCACTTTGGGCCCATAGAATTTTGGCTCATCCACGGGGTGAGAAGGACCAAAAACATAAAAAGAAAAAAAAAGAGTGGCATGCGCTATTTGGCATGCACTCACAAACAAAGAAGTGACTTTAGGGAAAGTCATGATAATAGTTGGGATTCCCACCATGCCAAAGTTATACCTCTTGATAACTTTAACAAGGAACCACAAAACAAAAAGGAAATGTAAATGCTAAACTTTAAACAATACAACACTACAGGCATGCAAGTTGTGTTATGCAAGGTGGCTAGGAAATACAAAAATGCAGAAATGTAATGTAAAAATTGCTCAAAGGGATTTAGCTTAATTAATGCAATATCTCATATCAAGGAACATCATGCCCAATTCATCCAAGAGAGGGAAGTGCAAATAATGTCATATTTTTTATAAGAGAGGAAAAATGCACGGTCTCATCTTGAACAACATCATAGCTAATGCTTCTAAGAAATGAAAATTGAAATAAAAAGAAAATCACACAATGAAAATGCAAGTAGTGATTTATGTCCCCACTTTAAAGCAGTTGTGAGCACCATTACAGAGAGAAATTTGTTCAAAGTAGAAGAGAAAGAAGAATACATGAGAGCTAACTTGGAAAGCCCTATGCCAAGTCATATGTTTCCAATAAGCTTCATCATGAAAAGGGGATAGTATGTCAAATATGAACCAACTTAAGAAATTTCATCCACATCTCAAGCTTTCTCTTATGTAATCATGAAGAGTTAATGAATAGCCAAAGAAGGTAGTGACAAGTGACATACAAGGATAAGGCTAAACAACCCTTTTTCCCCCACTTAGTGAAGGAAAAAAGTGATCCAAAAGATGGATGAAATGTATGCAATAAGAGAAATCAAGGGGAAATAGATACCTTCTCATAGGGAAGCGTACCAAAGTCCTAAAAATCTTGTAGTTTTCATCTCAAAGCATTACATTCATTTTTGGAATGACTATGAACTCTATGATATGTACAATATGACTTCATGGAATAACATTTATTTCTAGTTCTTGGAGGGAGAGTGATTAAGTTATAATATAGAATATTTGACAAGATAATTTCTTGATCAATAGAAAGATATTGCATAGGAGATAGTGTCATACTTACACAAGACTCAAGAGCTTGCAAGATGTTGTCTTCTTCATGAGAAGAGTATTGAAATTCTAAAAAAGGAAACTCACGAGTGCTTTGTGAGATGATAGTATGAGTATTTGGAGAGGGATGACATAATTATAGTAGAGGAAAAAGAAGGATTGCTTGTTTGTCACAATCAAGAACTATAGTATTCTCCCTAGGAGAAGAGTTGGTATGAGAAAAAACAACCACATCCTTGTAACAAGGAAGGCATGGTTCTTGTGTAACTTCATTACTAATAGGTGAATTAGTAGTGAAAGAATGATGAGAATTATTAGGAAGGACATCTACTGGTATTAAAGTGTTATTCTCTTGTTCCATATTATCTACCCTACAAGGAGAGCTTGTAATATGTTCATCTAATTTTTTTATTTTTTAAATAGCTTCATCACAAATGGAGGAGGCATCCAAAGAAAGATTACTATGTGGTTCAAATAGATCATCCCAAAGGATAGGAATATTAGGGAAGGGAGAATTGAAAGTGTCATGATTTGTAACATGTATATCTTCTAATACAAACCTATCCTCTTTATGTTGAGAAGGAGTATTGGGAGATGAACAAAAATAAGTACCATGAACATGGAGATTTGGTTTAAGGTGATATTAAGGAATATATCTATAATTTGAATTCCCCATGAATTTCTCTTTATCGCTTTCATAGAGTTAATATGGTGGAAAAATGGATATATACACATATATATGCATATATATAAACATACACATATATATCTATGTCAAATGTCAAAAAAGGAATTGTTTGGTGTTTCTTTGTGTAGCTTCTATGAAGTAACATGGACCAGCATTCAACTTGCACAACCTTGTATGACCACGTGGCCCGACAAACGCCACCCATATTCCTAAAGCAGCCAAAAACCACCTCCGCTACCTTCCCAGACCAACCGAAGGGAAAGAATATGAGCGACTGCTGAAATTCCCGACCAAAGTTGCTACTCATACACTCCCTCTTCCTTGGTAGGATGTTTGTGTGAACTTTTCTTGGAATTTCTTGTCAATGTCACCATTTCTTACCTTTTACATAACCAAAGAGACCCTGGCAGATATGTTATAGTTTGTTCACAATTTTTGTCTAGGCCCTACTAGTTTGAGCCGGTAGCCTTATGTCTTTGTTTTCGTGTAGCATATACATAGGTATGCACATATATGCATATATACATATACATATATATAGATATACACATATATATATATAAACATACATATATATACCCATTTATATATATATACACACATATATACATATATATATATGTATATATGTATATATATGTATGTATATATATATGTGTGTGTGTGTGTACCTGTAGATATATACATACATATATATGTACACATTTCATTTTGGGGTTGTTGTTGGAACAAAATAAAATAATTGAACCTCCCAATATGGTAGGATGGACAACACACCTTGTTTTGTTTTTTTCCATTTCAAACGCATATCTATTTGTATATATAAATTTTCACTAATAATATTGTGTTCTCAATATGGTAGGGTGGACAGTACATCTTATTTTGTTTTGGCTAAGTGTTTGCAAGCATGTCTTCTATCCATTGTAATATTTCTATATGTATATGTGTATGTATATATGCATGTGCAATGGCAAACATGAGGCTTTAATGCATGGTTAGTGGAACAAATTAAGGTGTGATGTACATGCATGGGAGCAGTAGCATTACAACCTTCTTTAAAGTGTTCATTGTACTTTCCATTCGTTCCACGCTCCATTGGAAACATTTCATAGGCTGGAAATAACTGACTATAGTGAAAAAAATTAGTCTGCATGCGGATTTTCTATTTTACAAATTTTCCCCCCCTTCCACCATGGTTTTGCATCTGCAAGTAGAAAAAATTGGAAATATTTTTGATAAAAGGGTAAAACGGGTTTTACAGGGACACGAAACCACAACGTTTACAAGTAAAAAGAGAGGACACAAAAGTCAGAACAAAAAGACCAACTACTCGAGAAAATATTAGCAGCAACCAAACGAGACAGACCAAAAAGGTCAAACCAAAAAGACTAGCACAAAAAACATAAAAACCCCAGCCATTAACTCAGATTCTTGAGGACAGACTTCGTATCCGCTTCCAAAGTTTGCATATCATTGACACCCTTTTTAAAGATTTGAATCATCTTCGAAGTAGGGGGATCTTGCGTTTCAAGTTGGCTCTGGTTCTTTTGGAGATGTCTGCATCCGTTTCCTAGCTTTTATCCTCTGTTTCCTCTAGATCCACCACCAGAGACCCCTGTTGTGTTTTATCTAGCTTTTCTATCATCGCGTTAATGATAATGGTGTTGTGTCTTGCCATTCGATTGTTTTGCTCAGCAACAGTTTTGATAGTATTCCTAATATTCTCAACCTTGGAATCAATATTTTTGTTGATGTGACCTTGAACCCCACTATCCACATCTTTCTTCTCCATCTCTGCAATCTTAGCACCCAGCTCTTCAATCTTGCTTTGAAGGGCCCAATTTTTTATTTTCAACTCATTGATTTCAATGAAAGTCCATTCCAAGAGTTTGAAGTGGGACTCTAAGTTGGTTTTAGCAAGGTTCAGGACATCCACAGAGGGCTCCTTACCAATATTATGGCAAGTATTATTAGGGTTAGGAATTCTAAGGGAGTCATCTTTAGCAAGTTTATCCAGCATAGGTTTGGCACAAAACTCATTTTTGTTGGCATCAGACTCCTCTGAATTAGAAGATTCTTCAGAGTAGGAAACAAGGCATTTGGCCTGGGGTTTCTTCTCACCAGGACTATTCTTTAGGGATGGGCTTTCAGGCACAAGCTCAGCACGGGCTTTACCAGAAAGGGGATTAGGGTTTTTGTTCCCAAAAGGGACAGCGTGTGAGCTAAGGACATTTCTAGCCGGACTAGAGTTAGGAAGATACTCCGAGCCACTGGGCTCAATGTCATCACTCTCAGAATCAGGGATAGATTCCAGAATAGCAGGGGCATGCAAATTTTGGACATGTTCAACAATCAACCTTATTAACCCACTATGCAGGAAAAAAATTGGATATAGTGATGCAATGCATAATTTCAATATTCATGGCTTTCTTATTATTTCTTGGATGGTTTAAAAGTGACCATTAGAATGGAAGGTGTTATATTTGCAATAGTTAGCAACATTCATTTCATGTTTGATTGCATGGAAGAAATTTGTATAGATAATTGACGTAATACCATTAAAGAGACTTCTTTTTCATAAGAGTATTTAAGTATTAAACCATGTATCATATTATTCTTCACAAATTACTAGTATATGTGACATGATTTAACACTAATAATACACTCTTGAAAAGAAGTCTTTTCAATGCATGGTGTTACCGTTAATTACTATCCATTCAAAAATTTAGTAATGCAATCGATGCATTTTGTTTTGAACTAGCCACTGGGCCCAATAAGCTTGATATCTTACATTCTTGTTTTTTAATTTTGAGTTTGAAAGTCGTTTTAAATATAATGCATATGAACACATACAATTATGTATACATATTGGTGCTATTATGCCTTTGGATACTTTGTTTCATATTCAATTAGGTTAACCGCTATAGTTATGCCATTTCCCTTTAACTTGGTGTTTGCAACCATTTTATGGTGTGGTTAATATTATTGTTTTAGGAATCACAACCTCCTCCAAGTCTCAACACCACAACAAGTGTGGATTGTAGAAAGGAAAGAAAGTGTGAAAGAAACTAGATTTATTATGCACGCCACAAAGACCAAATCTGCGTAGATCAGTGAGCCAAGTACTTCCAATGGACAAGTGTTGGAGACTAGGCTGGCTCTGCTGCCAATGCCCAACTGGGCATGCAACCATTGCAAGCAAGCTCGCCAATTACATTTTCTCATTGTTGGCCCACCTCATCTTATACTGCTTCACCATTGAAGCACACCCATTGCTGTGAATCCTCTTCTACAATACCTGGTTGCGTACTAACGCGTTCCCCTACTTGGCATGCCTTGCCACCCACATCTTCGGTAACCTTGCCCTCAGGAAACATGTTTGATAAACCTTTCCGTACAACAATGCAATCGTTTTGCTAATGCATTGATGCTTTACCTCCGGATGTGAAATTTTGTTCCACCTACAATGAGAGCTATGTTGGCATGAGAGTTCACAAATGTAACACTATCATTTTCTATTTACATTGTTCTTCTAAAAGGGTTGTCCATAGATATAGCTTGGAAAACAAAATGGATCCATGGCCACAAACATGCATCCTTGCAAAGCTTACTCAAGTTGAAGAAATGCTAATAGCTAGAGTTGCTCCTGTTTTACAAGTAACCCATGCTAGAGGAGGCCAATACAAATATAGTGGCAATACTATAAGCTTCCCAGAAGATACCACCTACATTGCAACTTTTCTTCCACATTGATTGCATGATCTTGAAGTTTTCAGTATGTGAAGAACTGGCATGCACGGGACAAACTATGATTGCTATGTTGACAAACATAATGTCATAGGTGCATTTATTTACAAAATTGAGAATGACCCATGCTATAGTGATGTTGCAATAGATTGTGATGCTTTAAATTTGTTGCCTCCTAAAAGTACTGACATCTCTGATCTCTTGCACATAATGGAAGATTCGATGCATGGTCCAAATGAATCAATGGTAGCTATAGAAAGTGTTGTTGATGAAGAAGATAACCTTCAAGACTTGTCATCATTTATTCCATTGATGCTCAACCCCCCTCGAGAATTGCAGGAAATTAGAGATGCCATAAAAATTAAAGACACTACTCAAAATTCCTTGCCTTGGCCTAAAATAGATTCTAGCTCTATTAATTAATACAATACAAATGGATTATTAAGTATGAATTTTCCAACATTATTCCCCACTGGCATGGCAATGCTGCTACAATCAAGAACAATATAGATTCACTTGCATGAATATGCGCTACACTTCTTGAGATACTCGAATAATGGATTTGGGAGGAATGTTAGATTTAGATATTACATCTATAATTTGATCATGAGACATCAAAGCCAACAATCAGTATCAATTTTTATGAAAACAAACATGGAGGAAAGAATCCCAAAGTTGGTTCTTGTGTTATGACAATTTCTTTGAGACACACCAGACACACAAATAGCAAACCAACTTGTTCGCTTTGGTGCATCCTTGCAAGGAACCTATTCATAGTAGGGCAAGATTCAACAAGAGCTTGCAACAGTGATCCACCAGCTTGGTACAATAACTCTTTTCTTTACTTTGAGCACTACAGATGCAAAATGGCATGATCTACATAGGGTGATTGAACCTCATTCCCAATTTGATTTTTTCGCACTCCCAAAGGAACTTCATAGACAAAATTGTGGAAAACCTGCACATAACAACCTTTTCCATACAAAGGACTATTGGTATAGGTATGAGTGGAAACATCATGGGTCAGTACATGTACATGGTTTCTTGTGGCTCCTAGATGCCCCAAACATGGACATCCTTGATTGGTTTGACCCACATGAACTCCAACAAGTAAGAAATTTTTTTGATTGATATGTGTCAGCATGGAACCCTCATTCCCCAGAGCAGCTATTATCAATGATCCACCACTCAAACTTGGATGACCCATGTCTGCTTAATACTACAAAAATTTCTTCTATGGACCCAATGGTGGACTATGAATAGTTGTTAAACATAGTTCAAAGGAATACCAAGTGCACTCAATACACTTGTCTAAGGAGAAAAGGACAACAATTACAATGTTAGTATAAAGCTCCATGGAATACATAGCCATCATCAACATTGACAATTTATAGTGAATTAAACAAATCATACAAACTAGCAAGGAATGATGACCATGTTAATATCCACAACCCTAAAATGCTTGTAATTTGGTGAGAAAATGTTGATTGCTAGCCAATTTTGTCTAGACAAATTTTCTTGAACTACATTTCCAAATATGCATCAAAGCCTGAGAAAAAATCTGAAAGCTACATTGATATCTTGCAAAGGCTTGCATATACAAGTTCATATTGGGATAAAGTGTTGCTTGCATACCAAAAATTCATGATTAACTTGGTTCTTGATTGTGACATTGGTGCACAAGAAACATGCCATATGTTGCAAAAGTTGCCACTTGTCATCTCAAGTTGGCATTTCTTTTCTTTGAATGTTAGCAAGAAAATTTTCCATCAGTTGAAATCAATTGACAATGGTGATGAGCTTTCCAGTGCTTATATCCATTCATACATTCAAAGACCAGCCAAAATAGAGGGAATCTCCCTTATTTATTTTGCACAACTCTATACATATCACAAAAATAAGAAATGCATAGCTTGACGTGCTCATCCACAACCTACAATCATCATTGTTTACCTACTTTTCAAGGCCATTCCCCTCGAAAAAAGTGATTCCTTTGAAAAAATTTATTGGTCAGAATTATGACTATGCAGACCTTTTCAAAAGGTGGAGGCTGACATAGCCCTTACAAGGGAAATCACAACACAAAATTGGAGGCTCCCTCATGCTACTAGCTATGTTACTTGGCATGTGAATAGAGTTATTAATCCCCTTGCTAAGGGGGGGATAGTGATACTGACATTGATAATGTGTAGTCTCATCCACATACATATCAATATGAATAGGAGTTTCTTTCTCGACTTGATGTTGCAAACAATATTTATTTTGACCAGATACAACTCTTGGGCTAGCGAGACTTTGACCTGCACCATAGGTGGGATAGCCACCATATTCCAAATAATCTTCATAAAATTTTTGAACAATCTATTTCAACAAGTAAATTACATACAATTGAAGACACCCTTTGCTCCTTTGCAATACCAACACCTTCTCATCAACCATCTCCTCAACAAGAGCTTTCTTTTAGAATCATTGAACACCACCTTAGTCTACCCTTATCACCTTCACTTCATATGATCATTCAAGGAACCGCTGGCATAGGTAAATCATTCTTGATTGACAAGGTGTGAAGAGCATTGAATTGTTCATTGAGTCAAAAAATGAACCCTTTGCTTATTTTGGCACCAACCAGTGTGGCTACTTACAATGTTCATGCATCCATGGTGCATTCTACTCTTTGGATACAAATAAAAGATATGAATCCATTAAATGCATTGACCATATTTCAAAGCACAATGATGATGAGCTTGCTAGTGCTTCTATCCATTTGGTGGTGTTTCTATTATACTTGTGGGTGACTTGGAAAAATTTCACCTAGTTATGGATAGGCCTATCTATAGTTCTCAGTCCATAGCATTGGAATTTTGGCATACTTTTAATATTTTTGTTACACTTGACACTATCTTTCACTAGCATGGGAAACACAAATCACAAAAAAAAAAATTGTATCCTCCTTATGAATATTAGAAATTGTCATGCATCATTCGTTGATTGGTATCTTATTATGGATCAAACAAAAGGCATGCTTGTAGCTAAGAAAAAATAGGAGTTTGATCAAGCTATCCACTTATTCCCAACAAATATCTTGGTTGTTTTGCATAATAGGAAAATGCTAAAAAAATTAAATGTTCCAATTGCAATTAGTGTTGCAAAATTTTCCCAACAAAATGCACTTTATTATGTTGATGATGAACAACTTCAAGTTGAATATTTATTGCAATTGGTCAACAAGTAATGTTGACAACAAATCTTTGGGTGGCAGTTGGCCTGGTCAATGGCTCATTGGGTGTAGTGAAGGCTATTGTATATGTTAGGGATGGTAAACCTCCTCAACTACTTGAATTTGTTGTTGACTTCCAAAACTACATTGGGCTAGCATGGGATCAAGACAATCCAAGATGCATCCCAATAATCCCAATCACTTGAGCTAGTCAAAGATAGCTCTTGTTGGAAATGGCTTTGACCATAACAATTCATAATCTCAAGGCTTAACACTAGAGAAAGCTACAATAGATATTGGAACTAAAAAAAGGAAATGAATAACATTCACAACTCTCTCTCGTGTTAAATCCCTAGTAGGAATACACATAGATCCACCTTTCTCAAGGTATTCTAGAATACATTCCAACAAATACAATGCACTGTGAATCAAAGAAGAGGATCGTCTCTAGTAGTTGTCCATACTCTCGCCATCATGAAATATTTTTTTGCTTCACGGTAACTACACCACTTCTCCTTTTCATTTTCATCTTCATTCTTTTATAGTACCCTTAATTCCCACTTATATTTAGTTTACCCAACATTACAAACATTTAAGCTATACAACCATCACAATGAAAAGTAGCTACTCAGGAACGTTGCTTTGTGTTCCTTCTTCTAGCCAGCAACAAACATCAATTATCTACATTTAAATTTCCTCTCAAAATATATTGGTGTGTTAGCAAATGCTCCCCCATCCTAAGCTCTCACACTTAAATTATTTATTTCCTAAAATTTTGGATCCTAAAAAATTTAGATTGGGAACATTTCTAGCTATTCTTGTAGATCTTCATAATTGTTGATACTTATATGCCAACAAGTATCCAATGTTGTTTGAGATGGCACTATATTCTATTTGTATACAAGGTAAGGTTGTATCTCATTCTTTCCATCTATTATTTTGTAATTAAATTGAAAATTATTTGTGACAAATTTTGTAACTGTATATATTTGTTTAATAAGATAATAGTGATTTTAGCTTAATAAAATTTATAGGTTTCACAAGACAATTGTATTCAATTGTCCACATATTATTTTCTTCCCTTTCAAAAAAGGCATACATGCATCATGTTTATTTCATATATTTTATTCCACATATATTAGATATTATTTGTTACTAAGTATACAAATTTTCATATTTCCTAAATTAAATATTTGGTAGTAATGACACATGTCTACTATTCTAAACTTTTAATTCCACTTCTACCTAATGATATTTCATTCACATCATTTTAGATTGCAAATCTATATACTTAGACATAGATTAAAATCATGGAGGAAAAATTGCTCTGCTGAAAGGTTTGGTGACAATCCATGATGCTTGATGCCATAATGTGGAATGGTAGAAAGCACGACTCCCTTATTATCTCAAACTCCCATTTGATTCCCTGCATAAGGTATGTATAATTTTTATTTGCTTGCAATCTTCTACTCCACCTAAACTGCATACAATTTGTTATGAATTCTTCAAGTCTTTATATTTTCTGAATGATTTATCATCTACCAATGGTATGTGTTTAGTACACTAAATTTTCCATTATTCTATGATGTTTACAACCATTCTCAGCCCAAAAAATCATCATGCATGGAAATTTGAATTCCTTTAGAGCTTGCATTAAGTTAGCAACTTCCTACACATTTCCTTCACCATTCATGTGAATGGTGGGAAAAATATTTGTCCTTGCTTAGGGGTTTGGTGAGATCCCATGCCGCTCCATGACCCGATATGGTAGGGTGGACATCGGGTGATGCTTTCTTATGTTGATAGTATCCTTTGTGACATACAATAGGTCTGTCTAAGTTTTTATTTCTCCATTCCTTTCATTACAAGTTCATAGAAAATTGTATGTTATAACATAATCAACTTTGATATCTCTTGGTTTACATGCTTTGTATCAATTAGAGATAACCATTGTACTAATATTTGTATTTTTCTCTTATTCTTATAGATCATACTCAACCCATAATGTGGATTCTAATCATTTTACTTATGGTCATTGGTGGTAAAAACATTCCTTCTATCATTCATCAAAGTGTTTGGCTACATACTAGCCCTTGTTTTCTTCTCTACTTACAAGAATGTAGGACATGCATAGGTATTATTGAATTTTACTTATTTGATACGTTCAATTACATGTGTATTGTATCTTATGTACTATAAATTATAGAGTTCTTTAATTTTATTGATCTAATTATTTTGTCTCAAATATAGATGTTCACCACACTATACTTCACACTTTTTTGTTTTCTTCCCACACCATACTCCAGCTATGGTGGTGAATTTGATGGACTAATTGCAAAATTAGTTGCAATGGTCATAGGGAAATTAGATCCTAATATATTGTATGTTGATTGTGATAACCAAAATTGATTCCACCCTTCATCAGAGTGGTCTTTGATATTTATTTTTACTAACTACACAACTTTTTATATTTGCTCCTCTAAATGTTTTGAGCTAACAATGCTTTTTTTATGTACTAAACTTCTAATTTCTCTTGTGTCTAATGATATTTCCTTGGATGAATTTTAGATTGAAAATCTATGTACCCAGATATACATTAAACTCATGGACAAAAAACTGCTCTGCTCAATTTTTTTGTGAAAAGACAAGACACTTGATGCCATAATGTGGAAGGGTGCAAAGTAGGGCTCCCTTATTCTCTCAATCTTCCATTTGATTCCCTACACAAGGTATTCCTTCATTTTATTTGGTTGCACTATTCTACTCCACCCTCACTATATACAATTTGTTAAGAATTCTTTAAGTCTTTATGTTTTCTTAATGATTTATTGTCTAGCAACGGTATGTGTTTAGTACACTAAATTTTGCATTGTTCTTTCATGTTTGAAACCATACTTCAATGAAACAATGATTGTATGTAGGAATTTCCATCCCTTTAGAGCTTGCATTGAGTAAGCGGCCCCCGACATATTGCTTTCACCATTGATACCAATGGTGGGAAATTTATTTTTCCTTTCTTGAGGGTTTGGTGAGAGTACATGTCGCTCCATGACCGAATATGGTGCTTTCTTATCTTGATAGTGCATCTTCTGAAATTCACCAAGTCTGTCTAAGTTTTTTTCTTCATTCCTCACATTAGAAGTTCATAGCAAATTGTATTTAACAAAATAATCAACTTTGATATCTCTTGGTTTAAAAGTTGTGTATCAATTGGAGATGACCGCTGCAATAATATTTGCACTTTTCTCTTATTCTTCTAGATTGTACTCAACCCATAATGTGGATTCCATTGATTTTACTTGTACTCATTAGTGGCCAAAACATTGCTTGTATCATTGATTGAAGTGGTGGGATGCATACCATCCCTCATCTTCCTTTCAAGTATGCTTAAATTTTACTTATTTCATATGTTGCATTACATGTATATTGTATATTTTGTAGCATAAATTATAGAGATTTTCAACTCTGTTGATTTACTTTTTCTGTCTAAGATACAGATGTTCACCACACTAAATTTCACATTTTTTGTTATTTTCCCAGGTCATACTCCAACTGTTATGGTGAATTTGATGAACTAATTTTAAAATTAGTTGCAATGGCCATATGCCAATTAGATAGTAGTATACTAGATGTTCATTGTGATAATCAAAATTTATTCTATCCTTGATGAAAGTGGTCAAGAACATATATACTTTCTCGGTAGTTTGATGACAGTCCATGAGGCTACATGTACCAATATGGAAGGCTACAAACCATGACTTATTTTCTTCTCTTTTATGTTATATATCTTATGTACACATCTGTAAATTTCTAACACAAGATTCAAATACAACTCTTGTGCACAATATGTTATTCCAATTTCTCTATCTTGTTTAAGTTGTGTTTGCTTATGTTGGCCATTGTTGATTATGGCTATCTTATAGGTTTCACTTTTTGTTTATGGTTGGAACACAATAAAATAATACATTTTTTTCATTCTATGTTTAGTTACATTATGTACTATTGCTTATTAAGATTTACCTTATGCTATATTGGGTACATTTGAATATCAAAAAATATATGTAAGAGTTAAATTGTTTAGGATATGGATTTTTGTCGATTATTATTGTATAGTTTAGACTATATTGTCGCTTTCTGCATGCAAGTGGCTATTCAAACCAATCTTGTTTGATTTATGGCTTTCATTTTCTGGTTAAGGTTGCAATATAATAAAATCATTTATGCTAAATAAACAGTAGCTTATGGAAATTCTAATAAAACAATATGGCAAACATTTTTTTGCATTTTCACCTCTCACCGACTATTCCAAACAAAACCTCCTTCTTCCATATTTATGCAGCCTACCTTGTTTCTCCACACCTCCACACATACACAAATAGCAGAAACCAGAAACACATACCCACAAACACTCATAGTATCAAATCCATGCAAAATCATGGTCATAGAATGTGAACCATAAATCATAGAAGGTTATTGGAACAATCAATAGTAGCTTATGAACAATCAAGTAATATAACCACCAAACACAAATCAAGTCCATGCAAAATGATGTAGACAAAACATGAACCATAAATCAAACAAGGTATTTGAAACAATCAATAGTACCTTTTCAAAAATCAAGCAATAATACCAACAACAATAGAATGTGAACTCTTCCAGCCTTGTTGATCGCACGCCCCCTACCCCTCCTATACACCTTCGCCTATCAGTTCATTGTTGTGTGTTTCTACACATAACTACTAGTATATATAGTATGAAATTCAAAAATTCAAACATAACATAATTTAATTATAATAAATTCCAGATCAAATTATATATAAGAAAAGGGGTAAAAAAATATTAAATCAGCCAGTAGAGTACAATGAGCAGGGGCCTCAATCTCAAAAAGGAAAAAAAAACCCAAAAACCAACAAAAAGAATCCCCTGAAGGGGTCACAACTAATCATCCATATCTTCCTTGACCAGACTCTCAAGATCATGAACACATTCCAGAGGTAGATGAACACAATCTCCTACTTTCCATCCCTCCAAGCGATTAGAAGCCCATTTAGCTAGGAAATCAACAATCCTATCCCACTTATAGGGAACATAGCAGAAAGAGATTGCATCCAAAAAAGCACTCAAACTAATAATTTGTCTACCCACCACCATCAAATGCCAATCCACATCCTCCATCTATTGTAAATTTAACATATCCACCACAACTAAGGAATTTGATTCAAATTATCTTGCTCCATCCAAGAGGACATCCTCTTTAAATAGACAAGAGGATAACAAGGGCCTCCATGTAGTTATTGGTTTGAAGCCCCTTATATTCCAAAAAGAGGAAAATAACCTTAGCAAAGCTATCATTGCAAATTCCTCCAACCACAACATGCCCAAAATTTCCCCAAAAGGACCCATCAATATTGATATTAAGAGTCCCCAGAGGGGGAAGGGGAGCACTTTCCCTCCCTACAAAGCTTCCTTTTATCCCACCTACTTCTAAGCTATTGTTTCATACAAAGAAAATCACTAAAACCCAGACAAAAAATGTTCAAATTTTGAACCACTTTCACATATTCGGGATCAATATCCTTAGAGAGATCACACTTCACAGCTAGGGTCTCTTGAAGCATATTTATTACTTGCAATCATACCTATTGCACCATCTTCAGCTTATCCTAAAATATCCTATAGTTCCTTTCCAACCACACCTGCTAGATAATATAGCCTAGACCAATATCCAAAGCCACATCAAAAAAAGGGATTCTTAGAAGGAGGTCTACCAAGACTATTCCAAAACTTAACTAGAAAGCTAGCATGAACACACGCATGCTTCCACACTCCTCACCACAAATTCCAAATAAATTTAGTCAAATAGCATTGGAAAAAGAGGCATGAGCTATTTTCTTCACTTTTATTACATAAAGCACATAGAGAAGGCCCATGAAAGCCCATCTTCTAAAGATTATCCCAAGTAATAAATTTATTTTGCACCTCAAGCCATAAGAAAAAATTACATTTGGGCCAAGCTAACTTATTCCAAACATGCTTCAACCGAAAAATGTCCAACTTATCAAAATTTTGTCTCTCCAACTCTTGATAACTAGAAGCCACACAAAAAATTCCCTTTAGATTAGGCCCCCAAGAAAGAACATTAGTACCTCTCAGAGAGTATCCTAGCAAGAGCCTCCCTCTCTTCCTCAGAACCCCCTAGAGGCTATTCACTGGGTTCTTTCCATCTATCTACCTCACCATGACCCACCCTTAAAGTCACCTTAAAATCCCCAGCTTTACTGTTGCTAGCTACCATAAAGCTATCACAAAGAGGTTGAAGGTGAGGGTACTAAGATAATATAGGAGGGAATCCATCCCAAGAATCTTCCCATTACAACACTTTAGAGCCCCTATTAAAAATCTAGAAAATACCATTTTTTAATTTACTATGTTCCTCTCTCCAAAGTATTCCAAATCATGGATCCCTTTCCTGTCAAATTTTACCTTGTACATCTTTCCCTTCCACTCCACCCAAATACTTAACTTTAAGAATTTTGGCCCATCCTTGATCCTGGCTTATGCACCATCTCCAAAAAACCTTGGCAACTAGAGCTCTACCATTCAAGCTCGTTTTCCACAAACCAAGGGCACCATCCTACTTTGATCTGCACACATAATCCTATTTGACTAGACTCCACTTAGAGGAAAGCAAGTTAGTTGCCCATAAAAACTATCTAGAAAGTGCATCAAAATCCTTAATGAATTTGGCCAGGGCAATCTGCAGAAAAAACCTATAGATAAGGAGTGCTTCGACCATAGACTTTAAAATAGCCATTCTACTAGCAGTTGAAAGCCACCTATGGGTCCAATGAATCACCTTACTCTAAAACTTATCAAAAATTTCATGTGACAAACCCTGTAACAATGTATTAACTAAAAGATTAATTCCATGGTAAACAAAAAGGAAGACTTCTAATTTGAAACCTCAAGATCCAGGCAATCCGAGCTTGAATAAGAGTAGGGATATTAAAGAAAAAAATATGGGACTTTTCTTCATTGATGGTTTTTCCTAATGCTTTCACCTAAAGCTCTTTGGAAACTAACCGCCTCCTTAATTTGAGCCACACCCATCAAAGTAGTGTCATCCAAAAATTAAAGATGGGAAGAAGGAGGAATGCCATGTCCCCACTTCCAACCTTGAATCAAAACCTATTTAACTTGAGACTTGAGAAATCTCCCCAAACTTTTAGCCATAAAAATGAATAGGTAAGGGGAGAGAGGATCCCATTGCCTAACTCCTCTAATTGCACCAAATAAGTTTGTAGACTCATCATTAATCAAGACAACAAAAGAAGGTGAGGTAATAGAACTCATTACTCGGCTAATTACTCACTCCCAAAACCAAAGGCCTTGAGAAATTTTTGTAGGAAACTCCATCTAACCCTATCATAAGCCTTGGCCATATTTAGCTTTATGAACATAGCTTTCTCCTTAGAGGTGGCCATACAATGCACAACTTCAACAGGTATGATAATACCATCCAAAATCTATCTTTCAGTAACAAATCCCCCTTGCTCCTCAGAGATTAATTTACTGAGCCATGGCTTTAACCGTTCAACAATCAATTTTGTGATTATTTTGTATGTTACAATGCACAAAGAAATAGCTCTAAAGGATTTAAGCGACTTAACTCCTTCCTCTTTTGGAATGAGGGAAAGGATTTTTGAATTCAAAGCTTTAAGTATATGCTTTATTTTGAAAGACTCCTACACCACTTCAAAGAGATCCATCTTGACTATGTCCCAAAATTCATGAAATAATTCTATAGGAAAACCATATGGCCCTAGGGCTTTACCCTTTTTCTTTCCAAACACCACTTCTTCAATCTTAGATAGTGAAATGAGCTTAAGGAGAGCCTCATTGATTTCAAGTGTGACAATGGAAGGAATATATCAAGCACCAAATCATTCTCAACCCTATCAAGATCAGAATTTTTTGAAAATAGCCTCCCAAAAAATCCAGTGGCCTCATGAGCAATCTCCCTATGAGAGGAAATCAAAGTCCCTTCAGCTATCATGAGAGAATTTAGAACACTCCCATGTCTTCTATCCTTAACCATATTGTGAAAGAACTTAGTGTTTTTGTACCCTTCCTAGAGCCAATCCATCCAAGCCTTTTGCTTCCAATATATCTCTTCCTGGAGATCCCATTCCTCCAACTCTCTCAACACAACTACTTCTTCTATATATAGAACCTTGGGCATACCTTGCTCTCTAGAATTTGATGAGTAATGGTGTCCACCCTTAGTTGAGAATTTCTTTTAACTATGAATAGGTTGCCAAAGAACATCTTGTTCCACCTTTTCAGCTTAGACTTAACATACTACAATTGCTTGAAAAAGGAAAACATAGTGACATTGTAAGAAGGCTTACCCTCCCTCCACAAAGAGGGAATATGATCTCGAAGAGAAGCATCCCTTAGCCACATAAGCTGAAAGTTAAAAGAGGGAATTTTTTGTCATTCGAAACTTAGTAGTAGACAAAATGATTGGCCAATGATCTAAACCTCTCCAGTCCAAAATCTCTAACCTAGTATTCCAACTATCCGCCATCCAGAAGCAAGACACCATAAACCTGTCCAGTCTTTCTGCTATAGCCTCCTCCCCATATCTTCCATTGTTCTGGGTGAACAAACCATTGGAAGGTATAACATCCACAACCTTCAAAATTTCAATGTTACTCCTCATAAGTCCCACAAAAGGGTCGAACCTAGGATTACCTCCTCACTTCTCTGCCAATCTTAAGACTGCATTAAAATCTCTTTCCAGAATCCAAGGGAACAAAGGAGCAAGAGAATGAACATATCGTATATGTGACCAAAGCAAGGATTTTCGCATGAAATTAGCGTGAGCATAAAACATTAGTGAAAAGGATATTCTCACCAGTCTCACAATAGGTGGCCACCAAGGAAATAGAAGACCTAGTAGAGATCCACCAAAGTGGAACTAGCTTGCAAGGGTCCCATCAAAAAGCAAAGCCTCCAGAACATCCTTCTACTCCAATGCATTGACAGAGACATCTAGACCAAATCTTAGCAGCCGTAAATTTGAGATCAGATTGAATTTTAACTATGATACATGTTTTTTTAATTCTATTTATTTATCTACTACTTTGAAATAAATATCTCTAACTGATTTTTTATCTTATGTTATTTTTCATATAATTAGGAATTTAACCATAAAAAATTCTCCGAGCAAAATTTCACTGTAATATTTTTTCCAATTGAAGATGCCCACTAAATCTACTAATCCAGTTGCTAATTTTATTTAAAGTCATAAAAAAAAAAGTATATATATATATAATTAGCCTAATCATCCAAAATATTTTCTCGTACCATTTCGAAACAGATGACCATATAGTTTAGAATGTGTTTTTAATGCATTTAGTATGGTGTTTTGCATTTTAGAAAGTACATGCAAATTAGTTGGTTTTTCTTGCACTAAGGAATAATTTATATTATGGTTATCCGTATACTTCACACATTTTGCAAGGAGCATGTATAATAGTTTGTCATTGCACATTCATGCAACTGCACTACTTGTGTTTTTATGCTCTTGGTGTGGTCTATTCACCACTCAAGGTGGACTTTCATGCCCTGGGTAAACTCAATGCAATAAACTGTCATGTATGCCTCTGTAACGAGTTATGGAATGGGGTCGAAGAAGCTCGCTTTCGATTTTGTTGTTGTTTGACTTGCTAGAGCAGACAACCAGCACTTTAGATAGGCCAGAAATAGAAAGCAGGTTGCCCTTCGGGCCGGTCATCACGATAGGATTGAGGGCGAGGGATCTTAACGAACTAAAGCAAAAGCCTCGCTGGCGCTCTGCTGGTGAAGTAGATTCAATGCTCAATGATGCCAGGGGAATTGAAGCTTCTTACAGTTTAGCGTACAAGTTGCCAACAGTTTAGTTTAGTCCCAAGGGTTCGTAAACCCACCATATCTTATGCCTTTCGCTGAACATGTTTTCTACTCGCTTTATTTTTCTTGTTTTTCTTCAAAACTTTTTTCATTAATAGTTTGGGTTCCTATTAAAATGCTATTGGTAACGAATCACCACACTTAACATTCAAGGCCGATACAAACACATGGAGAGGATTAAACATCAGCTTTTACAGTTTTATGAAAAGTATATCTGAGTGCTGCTGTCACCATATAGCCATATTGATTTGATTGGAGTGTTTTGGTGGAGCAATGGGCAGACGAAAACTGGAGGCTGACCTCCCTCGCATGGAAGCGGAGAAAGATAATGCAGCTTCTGTTTCCTCAACTCCCTCTTGACTTCATTGGTGTTATGTTTGGTGGAGCAATGGGCAGAAAAAACTGGAGACCGCTTACATAACCGACAAACTCAGATCACAAAGAGTGACAGGGATTCTTTCTTCAACACCTGCAAAGTTTATGTTATTATATTTGATTCTTGTTAATAGTTCTCTGGAAGACTGTTAATAATTGTTATTTCTCTTATATTTAAGTAGAATTCTTCCAGTTTGTTAGTCTTTTGTATATTATTTTGGTTCAATAAAATTATTGTAACTGTGTATTGTATTGTTTTTTCCACTCTTATATGTTAAGCTTTATTTAATAAAAAATTATTCCCTCGGAACAAAATCAATCTTGATGTGTAGATTTCAGTTTTTCCATATTCACATGTAATGTTGTTCAGCGACCAAGTATGTGGAGGGGAGAAAACAAGTGACAAATTTAGGGTTAAAGAGGCTGCAGATCCTGATGTAGATTTACCAAGCTGGTGGGCATTATGCTCACTTGGGCATTTATAATTTCATCGTTGTAAGAATGTCATTTTAAATAGATTACTTTTACGGAAAGACAACCTTTGAGGCTGCTCATTAGGTTATTGTTTATTTGAGATTAAAAATAAACTTAATGAATAAAGACAACTTTTGTTGAATCTTGTTAAATGTGGTCAATAAAAATATATATTAAAAAATATGGTCATTCCGTTTACTTCAGCGTGAGATGTATTTGCATTCTATTTTTCATCATAATCAAATTTGTTGTATAGTCAATAAAATAAGAACAATAATATACTATTGAATAATATTTAAAATGGAATTATTCTTAATGATTTTGTAAAAGGATTCAGTCTATTTTAAAAATTATATTATCAAAAAATATGTTAGAAATAGTTTTTTTCTAAATTAGACTTCAAAGTTCTATTAAAAATAATATGCACAAGAATTATATACATTTTATTGTCAATAAAATGAGTATAATAATTTAATATTTTTAGTTTAGAAATATTGTAAAATTGAATAATATTTAAATGTAATTCTTCTTAATTATTTGATTAAATCAAATAGCATGTTTTTAAAGTTCTTTTATGTAAAAATACTTTAGAAATGGTTTTTTATAAATAAGGAAACAAAGTTCTATTAAGGATAATATGTAGGAGAATTTTCATGAATAATGATTATGTTTTCCTCAATTCTAGTCATTCTTGAGTCTTTGGATTATAGTGAATGTCAAATTAACTCAACCATGTAATTATCTTAAGGAAAACCTATAATAACCACCCTCTCCTTCTATTTTTTGAAATTACTAATATCCTAAATATATTTGTTTTGCACTTATTGTTCTATGAAGAGGGTTAAGAAGGATTTATAATAAATTAATTGTATATATATTCCACCTCTATTATAATTAGAGGCCTAATCTCTTCACAATAAGGTACTAGGTTAATTAAGAGAATAGGAGAAGCCATATTTGTAATTTTTTAAGTTTGGACTGTAAGTTGCTATGCATTTTAGGCCTTCTTTCAACAAATAAAATCAATAAGGATATAATTATTATGCCTAATATATCTCCATAGAATTATTTCCATAGTTTAAAATAATTATCAATAATTAAAGAAATAATATATTTGTCGTTTATAATGATAGATGATGGTACAGTAGCCATTTTTGTATCATCGATTGTTCAAGATATGAGTAATCTAATCCCTACCACATGCATAAGAGTCTCTATCCACTCCATCTAGCTAAATTATATAACCCACTAAGAGATAGGTTATTATTTCCAATCATTCAATGAGAAACTTGGTTACCCATTGATGATCATCCCTTACTAAGGTATTTTCTCATTACTAATCTACAATATAATTATGCAAGCAAGGGGATACCAAATTTTTTGCACTAGAAATAGCTAAATCTTTTATTTACTTTTCCTTGAAATCTATATTACTAGTAAGTGTTAAAAATTTGTATCCATTGACTAAGGCCTATATTAGAGACATATTTCTAACTCACATTTGTAGGTTATGGTATCCATAATTTACATGGCTAGGTAATATCCAGTTAACCTTAAGATATTAAAAATTCACATTTGATTGATGTGGAATGGGTGCTTCATGGCCTAGGTCATATAATGCCACTCTTCTCCCATCAACATTAAAATATGCCATAGGATCCCAAATTGGATTGACTATCAACACAAAGGTGAGTCAATTCTCAACAAGGAAGACCTATGGGGGGTTCTTGAGACTTTGAAGGGTTCACTACCAATCAAAAGCTTTGAAAAGACAACATAAAATTCAACTCACAAAACCTAGAAATACAAGCTAAATGATGGATGAAAAATACAAAATTAAGTAATAGCAAAGTAGGATGTATGTACCTCAGAAGTTTGAAAATGTGATAAGGATTCTAGAAATGCAAAAAAAATGTCAAAATATGTTAGGGAGGATGAAGATTCCCTTATTTTTGTCTTATTCCTACTACTGTTTTTCGTGGGAAATACAAAATCTTTTGGTCTTGAAACAAAATCTAAAAGAATCTCTACAAAATACCCTCAGGAGGACTAAGATGCCCTTACTACCAACTTAGTCTTGTCTTGAATTTTCGAAATATCTGAATGTTATCTTGAGGCTTAATGTCTACACTTACTTCTTCTAAAATCTTAGGTCCTAAAACTTCCAGATCTGGCCTATAGGTGAGTTTCTATTAAGATGACAACTTTGCAATGCAACTTTACAACTTCGCAACTTTGCACTTTAAATGATCTTCAAGTCTTCAATCTAAATCTGTAAACACAAACATGCAAGAGAGAAAAAACTTGTTGATTGTTAGCAAATGAGGGTTTGCCTTGGTCAAACCCCCTATTTGTAATTAAACCTTGGAATGAAATAGAATAATGAAGGGAAATGATGAATGAACAAAGTGCTATGTTGCAACTCAACAAACCCTTGTTATGAAGTCTACAAACTTGTGTGAAGTGGTTAGTTTGAATGTAGATCTTGACTTTTTTGATAGATCTTAACTTCAATTGCTTCCTTGAATCAAAACCCTACATCACAAATGTTAGCTCAAAAACACACACGATGCAAGAATATCCTTGACATGATGCTTGTGTAGCATCAAAAAAAGTACTCCTTACTTGATTAAGGAATAATTAATGATAAATTAGACTTAATGTTGCCTTGTTCTAGAGTTGTGAGGTGTTTTACACATCTATATTAGGCCTTGGACCCTAGAAAATTGAATAAAATACATGTTTTGTAAAGGTGTTGTAAAGTGTTGTAAATGACTTTCAAACTTTTCTAGACTTTTAGAAAATATTCAAGTCTAATGGACCTATTTTCCCCTTAATTCAATATTGTAAAATATATTTAAATGCATTTTCACATTAATATAGAATTGTAAATTAAATCTAACTTTAATCTAGTGTTGTAAGGTGTTTTACACATTCACATTGGATTTGTACATTTCTAGGCTAAGTGGGCCTCATTTTAATGTTGTAGAGTGTATTTAGTCATACTTTAACGTTTAATTTTGTGTCCCTTTATATCATCATCATTAATAGGCCCCTATGACCCCTATATTATGCAACCTAATGCTTAATTTGATCGAAAACCTAACTAGAACAACATATAAACCTTATTTCTTCACTCCTCGACATCCCAATTGGAAAAAAAGCCCCTTTTGGGACCCATTCACAACTTTTGGTGAATGAGTCCCATTTAGGTGGGACCCATTCACCAAAGATGGAAAATGAGTCCCATTTGAGCCATTTTGAAGGTTTGAGCAAGAAAAATCAAGGTTCAAGTTTAATTTTATTCTATGTCTGCCTTGGGGATAAAATTAACAAGCATTTATGTGGATTATCTTTGTAGAAAATATTCTAAACCCTAATTCATTCATTATTCATTCATCATTCATTATCCATCTCAAGTCAATAAAGCTAGGGTTTTATCATTTTAAGTCATCAAGATAGTTTTCTAAGGCATTCCAGGTCATATTATTCATCCATTGTTGTAGAAATTCAAGATATATCAGCATATAAGTATCTAAATTAAACTATTTAATGCTTTATTATCTTATTTCATTATTTTGGTTTAATTACATAAAAGGGGTTTAACCAAGGCAAACCCCCATGCCCTAACATTCAATATTCTCCCTCTCTCTCTCTCTCTCTCTCGCTCTCTCTCTCCTTATGTGATTACATATTGAGTACTTTGAAGGTTTCAAAATGATTTAAGAATAGGTTTCAAACTTGTTGAAGTCATATACTTATTGGATAGGTCAAAATATCCATAAAAAGTCACTCAAAGTGCCTAAAATCAGGGTTTCAGATCTGGACACCTAGAGGAATAGAAAGAGCAAACCAAGAGCTTTCATTTTCAATTTTTTCTTTTCAAAAAATTCAACGGGGAATCATATTCCATTAGTAGCATATGAGTCCCAATGTAAATTATTTTTGGAGATTTATGTGGATTCATATACCCATTTGGCTGAAACAGGCTCTAGTGCAATTTTCCAGATCTAGGACTAATTTTCCCATAATAGCGTATGAGTCCTAGAAGGTCAAAATTTTAGAATCAACAACATTTCTAGTCTTAATTACAACCTCTACACATTTCTAGGTGCACACTTCTTGTTTCATAATGTTCTTTTTTTTTTTGCATTTCTAGGTCATTTTACATATGTTTGCATACTACACTATGTTTTCAAACATTTTGCATTTTCCAAGTTTACAATTAGGATATCATATGGTCATATTTTTCATATCCTTTAATGGGTTTAGGTCTCTAATATATTCTTGTATGTGGGCATTGAAAAATTAGATCACTCTTCCTTCATTCCCCTTTGATGTGAACAAGGAATTTGAAGTATCCTTTTTCGGTGTCCACATTTTGGTGAACTTGACATTCAAATACCTTCTTTTCTAATTTGGATTCAATTTTCATCCTATAATTAGCTTGCATTAACTTTTCTTTAGGGTTTGCATTGATTAATTTTCATTCTACTGTTTCAAATTTTGCATTAGTGAAAGTTATAGGTTTCATTTTTGCATCTCAAATCATCAAAAAACTACATTTTCATTTAGGATACACATCATACAAACTAAAAACCATAAAAATATCTCATAAATTTTTTAAAATATTGAAAAAAAATCCATACTAGGACTCATTCACCATCCTGGGTGAATTAGTTCTAGAACAAATATGAAATAACCTTTTACATCCCTAAAAACCTTTTTTTTCAACTTTTGTTCACTACCATTAACTATCTATATCAGTTGGATGAGCTTTTGTAACATGGATTTCATTAGATCTAACTTAAATTAGCTCATTTCATGCATTTCTCAATTTCTCAATTTTCATTTACAACCTTTCATATTTTAGGTTTTTACATAATGCAATTAGAAAATTACCTTGTTTTGTATCAAAAATTTGCATTTAAACATTTCATTGCATTTTATTTACCTTTTCATGATAGCATGTTTTCTTTCACAAGATGTGGCTTTGATATGATTACAAATGGATTGAATAAGTACAACATCCCTTCTTATGAGTTCAATTTTAATTACAACAATCAGGGACCTCATTAAGAAACATGCTAGTCATAGTTATAATCAAACCATTGACACAGTCCTTAATATTGCATTGCCCATTGGTGAGGATGGTAGTGTAGACAATCATAACCATCATACTTGGTCTTCTCCTCATACCTCTCCTATTAGTGATGAAGGTATCTTGGTAAAATAAGATACAAGCATTGAGGGTCTTGATCATATCTCTCCTCATCCCCCTTTGGAGAATACTACACAACAAGAAAATGAGATCATACAAACATTTCTAAACATCACCTTACCTAGTCCCCATAGCCATGACAATCAAAAATTTCCTTCTCAATCCCTCCTTGATGCAAAGAGTATAGGTTGGTGTTAGAATATATACCTATTAAGAGTCATGGGCATCTTGTTCCTCCCTTCCATAATGCTCCTACCATTTGGGACAATCTATTTGAAAATAATAATGGTCCTTCTCTTAATGCCTCCCACACTTGTGATGAAGTTTCTCTACAAACTTTAACCATGAATGAACATATTACAAGCTCTCCTACTAGGGTGCATAATATAACCTTAGAGAAAAATGACAATCAATTAGAACCTTCCTCTAATCTCCCCACTATTGATAAACAAGAAAATACAACCATTAATAACTACCTCACTTGTGATGAAGTCATTCTAGAAGAACCAATCCTTGAATGCCAAGAACATTTTGTTTTTCATTCTCTAAAACTAAAAAATTCTCCTCTTAGTTAACATCTCAAGGTGCAAGAAAAGGATAATATTGAAGCTAAAGAGAAAACAATAAATTCGCATTCACTAAGGGAAATTAATATTATTCAACCTCAACTCATTACCCCTCCTTCACATAAACCATTAACTCAAAAAAATCTTGAATTCATCATCTACCCACCTAAGAATAATGTATCATAGCAATCGATTCATAATACCATTGCTCATACATATAACACTAGAAATAATCTACAGTCATAAAAACTAATACCAACACCCCTACCTTTTCCTAATCCCATCATACCAGGTCCCCCTCTTTTTCCTTCACAAAGTGGAATGGAGTACAATATTTTCAAGCAACTTAAGAATACACCTACTAAGATATCATTGTGGGACCTAATTCAAGCCTCCACTCACTATCAGAACATGATTCAAAGTGCTTTACAACAAGTTACTATCCCTTCTAATTCATAATCAAATGACATAGAAACCATGATCCAAGGAATAAATGTTGACATTTTTTTCCACTGAGTGAACTCCCTTGTTTGGAAGTGCAAAAAGATAATGATGCTTTCATCATCATAGCTCAATACAATAGGATAGGGATAAAGAGAACCCTTGTTGACAATGGCTTAGCCCTTAATGTGTTCTGTGTAAGCCTTTTAGATAGGATATGTGTGGATAAATCAAACATTCAACCTAATTATTTATCTATTAAATGGATTTGACAATGTCAAACAAAAACCACTTGGTGTGATTAATTTGTCTATTATAGTTGGGAAGGCCACATTACAAACACTGATCCATGTAATGCCACATGATCTTTCATATAATATCCTTCTAAGGTCATGGATGCATACAATGAATGGATTTCCATCTACTCTTCATTGTAAAATGAAATACATTTACAATAAAAAAGTGTTCCCACTTGATGCTAATCATGAACCTTATAGTGTCTTGCAACTTGAGAAAAAAAATAGAGAAGCCATTGAAAAAATTAACACCAACTACACAAGTAGAACCCATGCAACTAAAGACAAAAAAAAACATATCGAGGAAGTCATGAAGCTCTTATAAAATGATTGTGGTTCCTTATACTTTGAACACACATTCATCGGTGAGTAGAAGATCATAAAAAAAGATTAAAATAAGGGACAAGAAAAAGCAGTAATGTCAACACAAAACTTGCAAGACCCTTTTAAATAATATGCCTCCACCACATTTGAACACAAGAAAAAAAATTACACAACCTTTGATGAAGTTGACCACCAACAACCACCAGATCCAAAAATAATGAAAAAGATTTATGGAAAAGTTTATGAACTTATGAAACATCTTGGCTACAGTGGAAAATTATTTGGTGCTAGAGAACAAGGTATCCTTGTGCCCATTGAGCCCAACATGCAAGAAACAACTCTTGGTCTTAGTTATTTTACTTTGATATAAATTTAAGAAAAATCACCTAATATCAACACTATCACAAAACATCCTTCTAAGATGACTTTAACAGTAGTACATCTTGATCTAATAGACTCTAGTGGTCTTTATCATTTTCAAGAAATGGAAAGAAAAAAATACATCTTCGCTTAATGTCAATGTCATCTTGCAAAAAACTACAAATTTGAATTCAATATATTTTTACACCTCATGTAAAGGAGAAAACAAAATCTCACAATTTAAAGATTCTTGCATAGATATCAAATCTTGTCCTAAGAAAGAGATATCTTTTCCACATAATAAAGGAACTTCTTGTATTGTTGATCAAGAGGATATCTTGTCAAGACTCCTCCATGGTCACTTGACATCCCGTCCTCCAAGAACTTGAAAGAAATGTTACTACAAGAATTAATTTTGCACATATCATAGAGTTTATTGTCATTCTAATAATGAATGTAAGGCTTTGAGCAGTAAAAACCATCTTAAGGAGTTTGGTGTTCTTCCTTAAATGGGGGCACCTAATTCCTCTTATTGATACTGATTTTCACCCTACCATGCATCTTATTATTCATTTTGGCTCATCCTTGTCCTGCACTAAGTGGAAACAAAGGTTTTAGGTAGCTTTTTCCTTGTATGTCACTTTTCATTGCCTCCTTTAGCTCATCATTAACCTTTCATGAACACATAAGAGCAAGCTAGAGATGTGGATGACACGCCTTAAGTTGACTCACATGTGACATACTACCTTATTCATGATGTAGCTTATTGAAGAAACATATGACTTTGCATAGGGATTTCTGAATAAGCTCTTGTGTCTTCTTCTACTTTAAAAAAATTTCTCACAATAATGGTGTTAGCAACATCTTCAAAGTGGGGTCATACACCAACACTCACCATGTTTTATTATGTGATTTATTTCTTCTTGTGATGCATCCATTTCTTTGTGGTTTCGTTGGGCTTGATTCCCTCCAAGAGAGTGATACTTATTTGATACATCCTCTCTTGGAAACATTAGGCACAATGTTCCCTGTGATGAGACCTTGCATTAACTAAGAAAAATCCCTTTGAACATTCCTTCACTATTTTCCATTTACAATGTCTATGAGTTTTAAGCATACAAAGTTTTGCTTGCCTCATGGAGCTTGAAGATCATTTTTGTGTGGCACCTTATTAAATTTTTGAGGAGGTATAACTTTGGTATGGTTGAGTGGGAATCCCAACTTTAGGCATGACTTTCCCCATAGCCACTTGTGTATTTGTGAGTACATACCAACCATGAGTGTATATATCTTACCTTTTTAGGACTTCTCACCCAACAGACAACCAAGAGTTTTGTCGCCTTAAAGTGAGTATGCATCTATTTTTAGAAAGCAACCTACATCTGATCCGCAATGTGTTGGAAAAATGGTCAAAGCGTAATCCACCCTTCTATTTCTGCTCATTTGTACTTCGCTTCCTTCTAGTTATTGCCATTGTATGTTTGCATATCTTGTTTTGTTGCACCCTTTTGTGTGCCCTTTTGCTCTTATGTCAGTTTCACTTAGGATCTAGGATTCTAGGGGCTTGACCACCTCCTTCATTTTTGCTTTCCTAGACCATCCACACTGGTACAATTTAACCCCTCTTGAATTTCTACTTTAACTTGTGAGTTTGAAGCATTTTCATCGTCTAACTAAAGTGGGGGTTAAACGTAGCATTAAAAAAAGTACTCCTTGGTTGATTAAGGAATAATTAATGAAAAATTGGACTTAATGTCACCTTGGTCTAGTGTTGTGAGGTATTTTACACATCCACATTAGGTCCTGGACCCTAGAAAATTAAATAAAATGTGTCTTTTCAATGTGTTGTAAAGTGTTGTAAATGACTTTCACACTTTTCTAGACTTTTATTAAATATTTAAGTCTAATGGACCTATTCTACCCTTAGTTCAATATTATAAAATATATTTAAATTCATTTTCACTTTAATCTACAAGGATTGTAAATTATACCTAATTTTAATCTAGTGTTTTAATGTGTTTTACATATTCACATTGGATTTTGTGCCTTTCTAGGCTAAGTGGACCTCATTTAAATGTTATAGAGTGTATTTAATAACACTTTCACATTGAATTTTGTGTTGCAATCCCTAATTAACATTTATATCATCATTAATAGGCCCCTATGACACCATATTGTGCATCCCGAGGTTTAATTTGATCAAAAACTCGACTAGAACAACATATAAATTTGACTTCTTCACTCCCCGACATCCTAGCTAACACAAGGGCACCTGTGGGACCCATTCACCACTTTGGGAAAATGAGTCCAATCTAGGTAGGACCCATTCGTCCAAGATGGTGAATGAGTCCCATTTGGGCCATTTTCAAGGTTTGAGTGGGAAAAAATAGGGTTAACGTATAATTTTCTTCAATGTTGGCCTTGGGGATCAAATTAATAGGCATTTAGGTGGATTTTTAATATAAAAAATCTTCTAAACCCTAATTCATTCATTATCCATTCATCATTCATGATCCATCTCAAGTCAAGCAAGCCAGGGTTTTATAATTTTTAGTCATCAAGATAGTTTTCTAAGGCATTCAAGGGAATATTCTTCATCCATTGTTGCAAAAATTCAAGATCTATTATCTTGGAAAGTCTATAAATTTCATTATTTCTTGCTTCATTATCTTATTTCATTATTTGGGTTTAATTACCTAAAGGGGGTTTAACCAAGGCAAACCCCCATGCCCTAAAAATCAATATTCTCTCTCTCTCTCCTTGTGTGATTGCAAATTTGAGTACATTGAAGGTTTGGAAATGATTGAAGAATAGGTTGCAAACTTGTTGAAGTAATTTCCTTTTTGGCTAGGTCAAAATATCCATAAAAATTCACTCAGTGCCAAAAATTAGGGTTTAAGATTCAGAAACCTAGAGGAATAGAAAGAGTAGACTGAGAGCTTTTGTTTCCACTTTTGAGTTTTCAAAAAGTAAAAGTGGACTCATACGCCATTAGTGGTGTATGATTCCCATTATACATGGTTTTTAGAAATTTATATGGATTGAGATACCCATATGGCTAAAACAAGCTTTGGTGCAATTTTCTAGATTTGGGACTGATTCACCCAGAATGGAGTATGATTCCTAGTAGGTAAAAAATTCAAAATCAATAAAATGTTTAGTCTTCATTCCAACCTCTACACATTTCTAGGTGCACACTTCCTATTTCATAGTTTTGTGTTTAGTTTTGTTTGCATTTCTAGGTCATTTAACATATGTTTGCATACTACACCATGTTTTCTAATATTTTGCATTTTCCAAGTTTACACTTAGGATATGTTGTATTTAGATTTTTCATATCCTTTATTCGGTTGAGGTCTCTAAGATATTCTTGAATGTGAGCATTGAAAAACTAGACCCCTCTTCCTTCATTCCCCTTTGGTGTGAACAAGGAAGTTGAAGTATCATTTTTTAGTGTCCACAACTTAAATATTGATGATTGCTTCAAAATATTGATGAATTTCTCTTGGATTCTCTTATGAACTCAATTATTCTATTAATAATTCTCTCACAAACATCTTGTTGTTAAAATGAGTGAAATAACCTTGTATTTATACTTTTCTATGGTTAATTTATCCCAAAATTACACCACAACAAGATGAAATATGAAATCATTAATTAAAGGAGGCTAAATCCCACAAAGATTTGAAATTAAATCACAAAAATCACTTGAGGGGGACTAAAATGCCCCAGGTGGCATCTTAGTCCTAAGGCTTGAAACTCAGGGCACATAATCCAAAAAGGGTGTTAATTTAAAGTGCTTTTAAAAAGAAGGTTTTGAAGATCCTTGGAAGACAAAGATGCCCTAGGTGGCATCTTAGTCCCAATCCAAAAATCAGGGACACATACCCTTAATCATTCAATTATCATTTATCATTTTATGTTTATCAGGATTATCCATAAGAAGATAGACTTTATTAGGTTTTTCGATTCAAAATAGGACTAATTAAGACATAAAGAGGGATAAATAGAGCAAGGGGGGCCAAAAAAATTGTGAAAATACAAGGGTATGCATTTTCCTACACTAGTTTTAGCCCTCAATTTATTGAGAGGATGAACTTGCTTCAAACTCACTAAAGTAGCCAACCAAACAATGAAGAGGGGTTCAAATGTACAATTGTTAGTAAGATAGGATGACAATAATTAAGAGGGTGGCCAAGCCCTAGGATCAAGATACTATGACAAACCAACATTTTCCCAAAGGAACACATTTGCAAATGATATATGAATCCATAATCAAATCGCAAGCATACACCATCAAAGATAGAGAAAGGAAAAAGAAAAAAGAAAAGAATGAATGGATCAAGCTTTGATTGGCCATCCAACATGTTGTGGACAGAGTCTAGGATGTTTTTCCAAATAGGTTTTACAAGTGGAATGCATTGTCCAATAGGAAAACAAAATGAATTATCACAACGGCTAGTGAAGCTAGTTGTTGACTAGGTAATCCCCAAGAGATCCATATCAATGTCACACCCCCGTGACTATGATAAGTACAAAAAGAAAATACATTCTCATAAGGCCTAGTGAAGCTAGTTGTTCACTAGGTGATCCCTGAGGAACCATATCAAAGCCATATCTCCATGACTTTAATAAGGAACAAGAATACAACACAACAAGAAAGAGGGATGTTCGAAGGGATTTTTCTTAATTCATGTGCAAGGTGTCATCTTAGGGGAACATTTTTCTTAATTTTTCCAAGAGAGGAAAAATGAAAGGTCTCATCTTATGGAACATTGTACTTAACATCTCTAACAGACTTGGACAAGTGCCAAGAAATATCACACTATTAGAGGAAATCAAACCTAATGACACAACCAAGAAAGAAATTCATTGCAAGAAGAAAGAAAATTTCACAATGAAACATGAGTGTCAATGCATTCCCCCACTTTAAAGTGGTTTCTAACACCATTACTATGAGTAGTTTTCTTAAAGTAGAAGAAGACATGATAACTTACTCAAAAATCCCTATGCCAAGTCATATGTTTCCAATAAGCTACATCATGAGAAGGGAAGGGGTTTCCCCCAAAATGTATAGCTCAATACAGTACATCCAAGCCAGCTTAAGGCATGTCATCCACATCCAAATATTTCTCTTATATGTACATCAAAGGTAGTCAACTATCCAAAAGAGACAATGGCAAGTGACATATGAGGAGAAGGCTACCTGACCCCTTGCCCCCACTTAGTGTAGGACAAGGTGAGTTGTAATGATTGAAAAAAAGCATACTTGTGTAAAAATAAATATCAATTAGAGGAATTAGGTGCTTCAACACAAGGGAGAGCAGCATGTACTCCAAGTTAAGATGTTGAATTTTATCACTTAAAGCCTTACATTCATTAATATCATCAACATGAGCTCTATGATATGCACATAATGAAATCTTGTAGTAAAATTTATTTTGTGTTCTTGGAGGGAGGGATATCAGATGATCTTTGAGGAGTCTCAACAAGATGCCCTCTTGATCAAAAGTAGAGGATGTTTCATTATTGTGTGAAAAAAATATCTTTTGTTAAATAGGAGACGATGTCATAATTACACAATACCCTTTCGATTGTGATATTTTGTTCTCTTCTATATACGAGGGTGTAAAATCTAATGAGTTCAAATCATTAGTGTTTTGCAATATGACATTGACATTAAGCAAATATTTCTTTGTTTTTTTCATTTCTTTCAAAGAATAAAACTCAAGACCACTAGTGTCTATCAACTTAGGATGCATTACTATTAAAGTTGGTTTATAGGAATCCTTTGTGAGAGTGTTGATATTGATTGAAGATTTGTTTGATGGTTTTATTTCTATCAACGAACAATAACGAAGACCATGGGTTGTATCTTGTGTGTTTTAAGCTCTATAGGGACATAGATACCTTGTTCTCTAGCACCACATCCTTTTCCATTGTATGCAAATTTTTTCATAAGTTCATAACCTTTTCCATAAAGATTTTTCATTTTCTTTTTCTGAACTAAAGTGGTTTAGGTGGATGCTTTTGAAGGGTGTTCCAAATTTTTTGTTGACATTACTGCTTTTCTTTTCCCTTGTCTAAATATTTGTTTATGTTCTTCTATTCTCCCATGAATTTTGGTTCAAAGTCTAAGGAACCACAATCATCTTTGAATAGATTTGTAATTCCCTCAATATGTTTTTCTTTGTCCTTCTATTGCACAAGTTCTACTTGCATAGTTGGTGTCAGTTTTTTCAAAGGGTTCTCTTTACCTTTCTCAATGTTCAAACAACTGTATGGTTTAGCATCATCTTTGAATGTATAAACTTTGTTGTTGTGGACATATTTCATGATACAATGAAGGGTAGTGGGCACAACATGCATCTCATGAATCCATGGTTTTCCTTCAAGAAGATTATATGAAAGATCATCAAGCATAACATGGATCAGGGTTTGTAATATAACTTTGTAATATGACATGGATAAGCAGTCATTTTCCCACATTACCAAAGCTACTAATAGATAAAGAGGTGGGTTGGGTTTTGGATTTATCAACAATAAGAAATTATCTAAAATATTTGTAGTGCACACATTTAAGGATAAGCTATTATCAACAAGGGTTCACTTTATCCTTGTCCTATTGTATTGAGCTATGATCATGAAAGCATCATTTTTCTTATGCACTTCCAAAGGAGGGAGCTCACTTTGGTGAAAAATAATGTCAACATATATTCCTTGAATTAGGGAGCTACTATGTCATTTGGTTGCACATTTGAAGGGATAGGAACTTGTTGTAAAGCATTTTGAATCATGTTATGATAATGAGGGGAGGCTTTAATAAGGTCCCATAATGATATTTTAGCAAGATTATTCTTAAGTTTTTGATAGACGAAAAAATAGGTTTTGAATGGACCCAAAACCATCAGGTTTTAAGGGGACCTGAAACCCACACCAAGATGAACAAGCTGCCCAAAAGAAAGAAACAAAAAAAATTAGTAGTGAACTAGGGACCCAACAAGCTGGCAACCAGCTAAAAGCCAATAGGCTTCCTAGAAAAGAACCAAGAGATCACATAAATATTGGCTTCATTGGTTTTGATGGGACCAACAACCCGCTACAATCTGTGGGTTTTGACGGGACCAACAACCCATTCAAACAAGGTTTTGGTAGGGACCTTAAATGCAAACCTATGGATTTTGAAGGGATCCACAACTAAATACATCTAGGTTTTAGCAAGGACCTTAAACCCAAGAATAAAACTTTCAAAAAATAGATCAGGAATGAGGCTCCAACAATAGAAGTATCAGAACCTAGCAAACCACCCTTTCCACCTCTATAGGAAAGATAATAACAAAAGAAAAAGGATCCACTAGTGTACTTCAATAACCATATGTTCTCTCCACCTCTGTAGGAAAGAAACCCAAGCTCCTCCAAACCATCATGGCAACAACAACCATTAACCTTGGGAGTGAACATCTCATAGATAAACTTAATTTTCAAGATCTTCACCTCTATAGAAGATAAAGAAAACAATACAATAGGAAGGCCCCCATCAACTCCCATGCAACAACAAAATAGGGCTTCATCAGCCCCCCAACAACACTTCAACAAAAAACCAATAGCATCCTACTCCACCTCTATAGGAGAAAGGTCACTTCTAGCCACATCTATCTCCCCCTCAATAGAAGATAGGACCACCTCCATAGGAAAGACCAGAGTAATGCCAAGATGCGCCAAGAGAAGCATAAAAAGCAAAGACATGGAACCAAGAAGGTGAAGGACAACAAAACCCTCACCATAGTGATACCCAGAGGTTAGAAGATGTAAATAGAGGAAATCAGACCCCAATAAACTCACAAACCTTAGAGATTCCAAAGGAATCCAAAGTAAAAGAACTCCTAGAAAAACAAAATGCACTTCAGGGAACAAGGAGATAGAAGAGACAGTCCAACATTTTTCTCCCATAGGGACAAAGCTAAAGTTGAGACATTCATAGCAACCCTTAGATAAACACATAATGAGCTCTTCTAGTTAGGGAAGAAAAAACTTCCAGACATCCCTGCAAAAAAACAATTAATAGAAAAACACCCAAATAGGAAAAAGAAACCAAAAGAGAGCAAGGGCCAAAGAGGAATAGAGAAGCCACCATTATTTTTTGAAAGGGATGGAGAAGAAACAATGACATCCACAAAGTCTCTAAAATAACCAGATAGAAAGCTCACCCAATCAGGGCAATTCCAACATCCACGCAGTCCCACAAAAATAAAAGAAGCATTGAAAATCCCAAGCATAAAATAGATCCTAGAAGAAGGCAGGGACCAAAGTAAAGAAGAGAAGCAAACCTTCCTGAATCTGTAGTAAAAAATAGAGTAGGAAGGTCCTCCTGCCAAAGAGGGGTAGAAATCAGAGCCTGCCAAACAAAGGAAGAAGCCCTAACCCCCATGTCAGCACCATTGATTCCAAACACAACACAGGCCTCAACAACTCCTCCCAAGCATGTTGCATCCCCCACTCTAGAAACATAGTGACAATAGACCTCCTCACCCTCCTGTCGGCCTCTAGAAATCTCTAACACATGCCCTCCAAAATCATCATAGACCCCAAAAAACTACTTCCCCTGCCATTGTCGCCATCTATGTCTGATTCCTCCTCTCTTGCCTTTATGGAATTTGAAAAGCCTCAGCCGCTTCCCATCCCACCCAAGCACTCCATTACATTAAGATTTTATGTTTTACACTTTAGGATTATTCTTGAGTTGTTTGACAATATTATACTCCTTTCCACATTGTGAAGGAAAATAAAGGGCACTAGGAAAGATAGGATTAGGAAATGGGAGGGATGTTGAAGGTGTTTGTCTTGGTTGCAAATTATTCCTAGTGTTGTATGTATAAGAAATGATATTGTAGTATTGTTGATGTGAAACATTGTTCTTAGGTGGTTCAAGGATAAGGATGGGTTTGTTTTGAACTTGTGGTTTATGAGAAGTTGGATAAGTGATAAGTTTTGGTTTGGGAGAGTACTTTAAGGGGTATCTAATGTGCATAACCTTAAAAGACATATCCTTATTTCCATGATCTCTTAGTGGAATGAAGTCTAATGTCACTTCCTCATCTTCATCGAAGGAATTACTATTGTCAATGTTACATTTTCTTCCACCATGATATCTTCCCTAGTAGGAGATTTTTTAGGAGAACTAAAAACCAAATTTTCTTCACATTCAAGGATTGATTCTTCCAAAATGACTTCATCACAAGTAGGGTAATTATCAATGGTTGAATTGTCTTTATTAATAAGGGTTTTCCTAGGTGAAGGGAGACACCTAATATTCTCATGGCTTTCATCTATTATATTTTTTTATCATGAAAGTAACTTCTTCATAGCAATGAGAAATACTAGGAGAAGAACAAGTATGATTTTCATGATCATTTACAACTTCATTCCTTTGTTCTCTAATGTATCTTGAAATAAGATAGGTATTGGATGGATCATAAAGAGGGTTGTTATACACCTTAAAGGTTTGTGTGTCCTAGAAAAATGAATCATTTTCTTGATTTGAGATAATTCATGATAATTGGAGTTAATGTGGCCTAAATTTAGGTGTTGTGAAGCATTTTATGCATCCACACTAATTTTTGGAGCTTTATAAATTAATTATTTATTAAATATTGAAGGCTTGTGAATATTTTGTGAAGTGTTGTAGAAAATTTCTACATTTCTAGACTTTATTTAATATAACTCATCTAAAAATAATCATTTGACACATCAAAAAGTCCTATTTAAAGTGTTGTTAAGTCTTGTTATCAAGATTCATGCTTTTCTAGGAATTTCCCCCTTGTTTATGTCTATTTGGACCTCTTTATGCACTCATAACATTTATTTAAGTGTATATTGGAATGATACCCTGACACACAACATTAAATAGCTTTTAATTCTTAACACCTAAAAAAATCCTCAACGTTGGACTGATTTTCCATGGGTGGTGAATGAGTCCACCTTGACACAAAAATCAAAATAATTCTAAATTTATTTATGGATTTATTCAATTATTACACTTGATGTTGGTCTGTAATAATGTATAATTGGTACTACAACACAAGGATTGTATAAATAATTAATTTAACCTCATTTTACATCCATCCACTCATTATTACATCTCCCATCTTGATTTTATCATCTATTCTTCCATTCAAGTCAAGCAGGCTAGGGTTTATTCTTCAAGTTAGCATTCTTAAGTGTCCAAGAGCTGATTCTTCATGTATTTTTCTAGACCAACAAGATTAATCATCATTTCAAGATAAATTACTCCATTTTTGCATGCTTCATTCATTTGTTTCATCATTTTGGATTAATTTCCTAAAAGGGGTTTGACCAAGGCAAACCCCCATGCCTTAGCAATCAATGTTTATGTCTTCTTATGTTATTTGTGTGATGTTTAGGATCCTTTCGAGCTTGGAGATCATTGAAGATCACATTAATAAGTTCAATTCTTCCCCTCTTCATTCAAGCATATTCATCAAGTAAAAATTAGTTTTAGGTCTAAATATGCCAATTTCAAAAGTAGAGACTTGTTGGAGGTAGAAATACAGATCTAACTCCAAAAAATCTTCCTCTAATTTTCTAAATTTCCTTAGGTGGACTAATTCACCATGCAAGATGAATCAGTCCAACATGTAGGCCTGAAAATAGATTTTATCATATTTCAACTCTCGACAGTATAAAACTTGTTCTCAACAGTTTTCATGTAAACTTGGACTAATTCGTGATAGGTGGTGAATGAGTCCACCCTAGTTAGTAGAATAGAAGCAAAAAAAAATCAAAGGTCATTTCTAGTCATCTTCAATCATCTAGGTAAGTCCTATTCAATTTCACCTATTTTTGTTCTATTCTTCTTTAGTTCCTAGTTCATATTTGCATATCTCATTATCTTTTCATACATCTTTCATTTATTTAGTTTACATTCTTTATTATGCATCTTCATTTGGTTTACAACATTAAAATCACATGCTTCACACCTCTTTCTCCCATTTATTTGAGTGTTAACATAAGAATTTTTGGCCCACTTTTCTCCTTCTAGGTGAAAAACACTAGGAGAGATAGAAAGACTAGTTGGGTACCAAAAAACTATGTCACATTTTGGTGAACCTGACTTATTGAATACTCTTTCTTGATGATTTGGTGTCTTCATTCATAGATATAGTTTGCATTAGGGTTTTCATACTAGGTGTTACATTTTTCATTCATAAAAAGTGTGTTTAGTTTGCATTTCTTGCATCTAGATTCATTTATATTTATTGTAATTCTACATTTTTCTTTTAGTATTGTGTATTGGCTCTCAAAAATCACAGAAATCAGACTAAGTTTCTTAAATTTTTGAAAAAATGTTTCATACTAGACTCATTCATCACCTTGGGAGAATCAGTCCATTCTAGCACCTAAAACAACAATTTTCAGATCTTAGACAGTGGTTTCTAGGTTTTTGATTGGTGCCTAAACCTATATATATCAGTTGATCACATTTCTGTAGCATGCATTTTTTTAAATCTATCCTAAATTAGCTCATTTCATGTGTGGTTTTGGTTTCAAGTTTGCATCTTATAGCTAGTTCATTATCATCTTTACATATGAAAATGTTTGCATTTCTAAAATTTTGCATAATAATGATAAAAATGCTTTTCACTTTTTACTATACAATGTTTCTATTCTTAAAACTTTGCATAATTTTGTTAAAAGTACTTTTTATTCTTGTATTTTCATTATGTACATTCTTCAAATATTCCATATATTGGCTAAGAGTGTTTTGTATCTTTGCATATAAATTGTTCATATTGCTGAAACATTGCATGAAATGGTTACGGGTATGTGCAGGATCATGGTGCGCCAAAAAGTGGCAATATTTGTAGGGTATGTGGTGTGACTTTTTTCACCCAAAATTAATGAAACGAAAAGGGTTTTAGGAGATTCTCAGCTTTCCAAAAATATAAATTATTATTTAATTTGAATTTAATAAATAATTATTATTCATTTTCTATTAGAATTACTAAAGTCCTAATCGATAGGTTGATTGAAAAACATCTATAACTTTCAAAGCGGTATCATATTTTTAAATCCAAAACATGCATCACATTATATGCTTCACATACTATAGGATTAAAAAAAAAAATTAAATTCATGAATTTTTTGAGTTAAGGTGGTTAGACGGATGAGTTTTTATATTTCTAAAAGTTTTAATAAAAAATTCATAATTAATCATTTACTTTGAAAAAATTACAAAAAATATATCATGTCACATGAGTCCTCTACTTATATATAAAATATTACAAAAAAATATTATCATTTTATTATGGTTAGGGTGGTCAGACAGACACCTACTTCTTATTTTTTCCACAATTTAAGTATACTGCATTGAAATTTCAAATTTTCACCAAAAATAAATTTATTTATTTTCAAATAAACCTATTATTTTAGAAACTAAATTCAATTTTCTACAAATTTTATTCTTACATATTTTTTAAATAATATAGATAACTTATTCAAATATTTACGTCAAGTTGCCTAACACTAATTTTTCTAAATTTTTTGCCACTTAAGGGCCTGCTTTTTGCATGATGATCCTACACATACCCTTACATTTACTTTTCATTCTTATTCAAAAAATGCTTGTACCTTATCTAGTTAGATATGTCAAGAAACATTTCCTACCCTCTCCCTATGAGAGTGTTTTTGTGAAAGAGAATACAACTTTTTCCATCCCTAATGATCATACTTGTTCTTCCCATAATATCTCTCCTCTTGGTGACAAAGACATTTTCGTAGAAGAATCAATTAATGAGAGCTTTGAGAATCCTAGTTTTTTGTCTCTTCTTACCTCTCCTAATGGACAAGACATTCGTCAACAAGACAACTTAAACATACCTAATAACATTTTGCCTTCTCCTAGTGTCTCTCATAGTTATGAAGTAGATGCTTTGTTTGCAAAGGATTAAGACTATTTTAGTTGTCCTCCTTCTCCTAGAGAAACCCTTTTAAAGAAAAAAAAAATTGATCATTCCCCTACTAGCAACAATGTTCTTTTAGAAGAATCAAACCTTCAATGTCAAAAACATTTTGCTTGTATTTCTTTGAAAAACTCTTCTACTAGGGAGAATATCATAACACAAAACAATATGACCCTGGATATATCCCTTCTTCATCATAATGACCAATTCCTTGAATGTCATAGCCATTTAGATTCTCCTTCTATACACCCCCCCCTAGAGAAGCTATTATGGTACATGTAGATGATATGTCTTCATGTAGATTACAAATTCAACACCAACATCAACTTAACTTTGACCCACCTAAGAATAATGTTTCATACCAACCAACCTATGATGAATTTCTTCATGTATTTACTAAGTTATATCAAATCAAAGACAATCAAGCTATAACTCTATTTGCTTCTCCACATAAATAACATTGGTTGTTGCTCCTTTCCCTATAATAAGCTATAGAATCATAACATTATCACTATTGCATGTTTTGTATCACTTGCAAGGAGCAGCATATTGTCATTCATTCTAGGCTCACTTCTGTTCTACACTCAGTGGGGGAAAGGGGTTAGTTATCCTTGCCCTCGTATGTCACTTGTTGTCTCTTTTGACTAGTTGTTAACCTTTCATGAACATATAAAGAGCAAGCTTGAGATGTGGACGAAATGTCTTCAGATTGAATTGCATGTGACATACTCTCTTTCTTTCTTTTTCCCTTGTCATGATGTAGCCTAACTTTGGAATATATGACTTGGCATAGAGATTTCCTAGTTTGATCTCATGTCTTGTTTTTATCTGTCTTCTTCTACTTTAAAACAATTGATTGTGAACAAGGTGTAGCAATTCATTTAGAGTGGGGGCATACAATACCATAAATAATTTGCATTCTTTGTTCTTTGTGTAGCTTTTTCATTTATATGACACATTCATTACTTTGTGGATGGCATTGGGTGTGGTGTCCTTCATAAGTGTGATCTTTCTTTGCATATTATATTCCTCTTAGTGGTTTGATGTGATGCACTGCATCCCCTAAGTTTTCAATTTACTATTCTTCGATTGGTCCTCTTTTGGAGACATTAGATACAATGTTCCCTTAGTGACTGACCTTACATAAGCTAAACAAGACTCCTTTGAACAATATTTTACATTAAATTTTTGTGTTTTATATTTGTTGCACTTTCATTTAGCCATCTTGCATAACACAACTTGCATGCCTATGGTGTCATCCTATTTTGTCTAGCATTTGCATTTCCTTTTGTTTTTTGGCACCTTGTTAAAGTTATTAGGTAGTATAACTTTGGGATGGTGGGAGCCCAACTAGTGATGTGAATTTTGTCTTAGACTGCATGCCAATTAATGTATGTTACTCTTTTTTCTTTTTATGTTTTTGGCCCTTCTCACCTTGCGGATGATCTAAAAGTCTGTGGGCCTAGAGTGAGAACATCATTTTTCTTTTTCATCTCTCTTTTTTCCTTTCCTTTGCATGATTTAATATCTTGGGGGCCTAGCATGCATGTGGATATTTCTTGAATGTCTACTTTAGTGTGAGTCTGAAGAAAGTTCTTCCTCTCACTAAAGTGGGGACTAAATGTGCCATAGAAAAATGGACCCTTTTCTTGATTTGAGATAATTCATGATAAGTGGAGTTAGTGTGGCCTTAATTTAGGTTTGTGAATCATTTTATGCATCCAAACTATGTTTTGGACCTTTATAAATTAATTATTTATTAAATATTGAATTCTTGTGAATATGATGTGAAGTGTTGTAGAACATTTCTACATTATTCTATACTTTATTTAATATAATTCATCTAAAAATTATCATTTGAAACACAAACAAGTCTTATTTTAAGGTGTTGTTAATTCTTTCTATCAAGATTCATGCTTTTCTTGGAATTTCCCCCTTATTTACACTTTCCTTATGTCTATTTGGACCTCTTTATGCACTCATAAGGTTTATTTAAGTGTATATTTGAATGATACCATAACACACAACATTAAATAACATTTAATTCTTAACACCTCAAAAGACCCTCAAGGTTGGAGTGATTTTCCATGGGTGGAAAATGAGTCCACCTTGACACAAAAATCAAAATAATTTTAAATTTATTTTGAGATTTATTCAATTATTTCACTTGATGTCAGCCTGTGATGATGTATACTTGGTACTATGACATAAGGATTGTATAAATAAGTTAATTTAACCTCATTTTACATCCATCCACTCATTATTGCATCTCTCAGCTTGATTTTATCATCTATTCTTCCATTCAAGTCAAGCAAGCTAGGGTTTATTTCTCAAGTTAGCATTCTTAAGTGTCCAAGAGCTGATTTTTCATGTATTGTTGCAAACCAACAAGACTAATCATCATTTAAAGGTAAATTAATCCATTTTTTCATGCTTCATTCATTTGTTTCATCATTTTGGATTAATTTCCTAAAAGGGGTTTGACCAAGGAAAACCCCCATCCCTTAACAATCAATGTTTTTGTATTTTTGTGTTATTTATGTGCTAATTTAGGATCATTTGGAGCTTGGTGATCATTGAAGATTACATTTCTAGGTTTTTCAAGTCCTACCCTCTTCACTAAATCCTATTCATTAAGTAAAAATCAATTCTAGACCTGAATCTACCAATTTTAGAAGTAGAGACCTGTAGGAGGTAGAAATACAGATCTAACTCCATAGAATCTTCCTTTGATTTTCCAAATTTTTGTAGGTGGACTGATTCACCATGCATGGAAAATCAGGCCAACCTATAGGCCTGAAAATAGATTTTATCAACTCTTAGTAGTTTGAAACTTGTTCTCGATAGTTTTCACTTGAACTTGGACTGATTCACCACAGGTGGCGAATGAGTCCACCCCAGTTAGAACAACAACAACAACAACATTTTAGAGGTCATTTCTAGTCATCTTCAATCATCCAAGTAAGTCCTATTAAATTTCACCTATTTCTATTTTGTTCTTTAGTTTCTAGTTCATATTTGTATATCTCATTATGTTTTCGAACATCTTGCATTTAATTAGTTTACATTATTTATTCTGCATCTTGATTTAGTTTACAACATTAAAATAACACACTTCACACCTCTTTCTCCCATTTATTTGAGTGTTAACATAAGCATTTTTGGCCCACCTTTCTCCTTCTAGGCGAAAAACCCTACGAGAGATAGAAAGCAAATTGGTGCCAAAAATATATGTTATAGTTTGATCATATAACACCAACATATCCTCATCATTTACAACCTCATCTTCCACTAAATCATTCGCACAAGCAAGAGTGGAATGGAAATTTTGTAAGGTAATGTCTACAAATGTGTTAATGATCTCACTCTCTTATGCTATAATATTTTCCCAAAGGGGACGAAGAGAGGACAAGCAAGTATTTCATGATTCTTAATGATTGTATCTTCCTTCACCAAGATACCTTCATCACTAAAAGGAGAGGTTGTCATTAATTTCTATACTTGTATCATCTTGTATGACATCATTCCCACAAATAGGATAGATAAGAGGGGGTGTATGTTTAAGGAAAATTTCAACATTTTCACTCTCTTGCACTAAGAGATTCTCATAACTAGGGAATACATTGAATGAATGAATAACATACTTATTAACTAAATTTTCTTTGTAAACTTGGAAAATACTAATACCAACACTTGTGAAAAGTAATCTATGCAAACTCAAAATGCAATTTAAAGGCCTAAAATGAAATGTGTAGGTGTAATTTTCAAATTTGAAACATGGTAATTTACTAATTACACTATGCAATGAAATTTTGTGAATGCCAATGTGGAATGAAGCAATACATGAAATGAACCACTTTAAGCTCAATTTAGTAAAATGCATGAAATAAAAAGTCAACCCACTGAAACATATAACTAAGACACCAACAAGGGTATCTAGGTCTTGGTGAAGGAATTCTACAATTCTAGAAACTGGAATAGAAAGGAAACAACCAAGATAGAGTTCTGAGGCAGAAAATCATAGAGGGACTAAGATTCCAATAAGGGTGTTTTAGTCCTAGTAGAGGTTTTTTCGGATAAAACCTACTTAGGGACTTGATGTTTAGAAATATAAAACTATGGAAAGGTACAAGAAAAAATGACTAATGATAAGCAATTGAATGTAAATTTGAATGGAATTTTTTCAATTCTTGATGCAATAACGAAATTCCTAAATGTAATTAGGATGATTTTCAATGCACTTTTCAGTTTTTCAATGAAATAAGGTGATGCAAGAAATAAAACATGCAACCTATATGCAATTTCACTAATGCAAATGTGTGAAACCCTAGATGAACTTTCACTAATGCAAGATGCAATGCAAGAATGAATGAAACCTAGATCTAGGAATTTAGTGAGCTCCAAAATGAAAAAATGAATTTCTAAAATATCAGGTTCATCAAAATGATTAGTGTGGAAAATGGATTCTTTATAGCCTAGGTCATATAACACAACTCTTCTCCCATCAATATTCAAATATGCCCTAGGATCCCAAATTGGATTGACTATTGACATAAAGGTGAGTTAAATATCAACAAGGAAGACCTAGGGGGTATTCTTTAGGCTTTGAAGTGTTCACCACCAAGTAGAAGCTTGGAAAAATAAGTTTCTACTCACAAAACCTTGTTGGAAATATATGCCTCAATCTCACAAGCTGAAACCTCTTAGAGAGTCAAGTCAGTGTGACATCTTTATTTTCTAGCTGACTAGAAGTTGGTTAACCTTGTTGACATGCACAGGCCACTGAGACCTTGTTGCTATCATGCCGAATGCATCTATCGCTATGACAATTTATGTCTCACTCCACCTAAGTTGATCTCTTGCTGACGGGTTAATGTCAAGTGGTGGTCGAGGAGACTCATGGCAATTGGATTCTTCGGGGTAACATGGAGGATTCACTATGAACTCTCAGCAATGAAGGATTGTCTCATTGACAACATTTCACTCAAAGTCTTCAGGGAGAATCTTGGACATTTTGTATGAGTGATATCGACAAGGAAAGTATCGCCGATAGCATTTACTTGGTGTCTTCAGGATAAAATGGAGGCTTTGCTATGAACTCCTGGTTATAGTCGGTATGTCTCACCGACAGTATACACATGAGTATTGGAGTAACATATGGTGGTTCGGTATGAAGTCCTAGCGACGAATGAAGTCTTCCAGACTAATGAACACTTCGGAATAACTTGTGAACATTGGTGTGATGTCTTGGCGAGTAGCGATAGTCTAACCGAATGGAATACTCACATCTATGTGACTTTGGAACATCGGTATGATGTCTCATCGAAAACAATGGTCTTTCTGATAGCGATACAAGTGATGATCATCGGTATGAGGTCTTGGCAACAAGGGGAAGTCTTAGAGATAGCTTTCGGGACTCAATGTAAAATCTTGCTGATAGAGATGGCTCTTGGTGATATCGATAGTCAGATCTTGTGGCAGTGGAGAGACATGGTGAGTGTCTCATCGACATTCCAACATAGGTTGAAAGCCTTTGACCAAGTGAAGACTATCCTACGTGGCTTGTATTTGACCAATCGGAGAAGTCGAATGGGAACCACTAGCAGTTGGACTGTTGCAGTCGTTACTGAGAGGAATATCGACAGACCATGGGCATCATCGATATACTTAAGAATTTTAGATGTTGATTGGTTTGATTGTTGAATGAACTATAGAAGAATTGTTTGAAGTGTATTAGTGTGAATTATATTCTAAGAAGGTTGTAACTTTGATGTTTTATGTACAAGGTTGATCACTTGTTCCTATGCTTTTATTTTTAGCACTGATGAGCCTAGAATTGTAAAAGAGGCATTTAAAATGTCTAATTCAAACTCTTGGTTGGAAGCCATGAAAGAAGAAATGGCATCATTAGAAAAGAATGATACCTAAATTTTGGTGCCCTTGCCTAAAGGCAAAAAATTTGTGGGCTACAAATGGGTATTTAAGAAGAAAGTAGGTCTAGATGGCAGTGTGGAAAAGTACAAGGAGAGATTGGTTGCAAAGGGTTATTCCCAAGTAGAGGGAATAGATTATGGGGAAATCTTTTCTCCTGTAGCTAAGTTGGCATCTATTAGATTTCTTTTGTCACTTGCAGCTGCATATGACTTAGAGATCGAATAGATGGATGTGAAGACAACATTTCTTCATGGTGATCTTGAAGAAGAAATCTATATGTCCCAGCTTGAGCACAAAAGGTAAAGAAAAACTGGTTTGCAAATTAAAAATTTCTTTGTATGGATTAAAGCAGTCTCCTAGAATATGGTACCCGAAATTTGATACTTTTGTATTGTCTCTAGAATTTGTAAGATCAAAATCTCATCATTGTGTGTATTATAAGTCTGAAAGTGATCGAGTTCCTATTATTGCTCTCTATGTGGATGATATGTTGTTCATAGGCAATAGTAAGTTGATTTCTAATCTTAAGTCTTACTTGTCTGCTAAGTTTGAAATGAAAGATCTTGGTGCAAGAAGGTATATTCCAGAGATGGAAATAACTAGGGATAGGAATAGTAGAAAACTTTGGCTCAGCCAGAATAAGTATATCAGGACTATTCTAGAGATATTTTGCATGAATGATTGCAAGTAGTTAGTTGTTACTGTCTTGTATGGAACGAAGCTATCTATTGAAGACTATCTGAAATCTCATACTGAGATGGAGGACATGACCAATGTACCTTATGCTAGTGTGGTTGGAAATCTTATGTATGCAATGGTCTGTACAAGGCCAGACATTGCCTAAGAAGTGGGAGTACTTAGTCGGTTTATGGCTAATCTTGCAAGGAAACATTGGGATGTTGTGAAGAGAGTATTCAGATATTTTAAGTGCACTTTAGAATTTGTTGTGTTACCATGGGAACTTTGTTGAATCACAAAGGACTCTTAGCATTCGAGGTTATGGGGATTTTGATTGGGTAGGGGACATTGACAATAGGAGGTCCACCAGTGGATACATTTTCGTGATGAATGGTGGTGTAGTGAGTTGGATGAGTAAGCAACAGGATGTAGTCACTTTGTCCACTACAAAGGTTGAATACAAGGAAGCTAAATGTTGTGCATGTTTTGCACACACGCCCTGCCATAGGCAGGGACCCCCTTTTTTTCACTCTCGACAGGCTACTTTCCTCCTGTCTTATTTTGTGTGCCCCATATCCAATCCCAAATTGGTCATGTGCCTTCAAATGATCGAATCCCCTACCCAAATTCACCTACTTGGGGTATTCAAATCTAGGGAGAAATAAAGTCCCCCATCCCCTTTCAACCTTTTGTCTTACTTTGGTTGTTTCAGAAACATCTGTGGACCCCTGTCGGTCTAGTTTCCATATTTTTGGCTTTGGGGACAACTTTTTGGTGGATTTGGGATGTGTTTGGGGTGTTTCAATGAACTGCCAAGGTTTCGTCAATGTTTCATTAAGTTTCGATGGTTTCAAAACTTTGCCTCCGGAATTCCCTTCCTCGACTATTTGGAAACATCTGCGGACCCCTGTCACTCCTGTTTCCTCATTTTTCACTTTGGGGTCACCCTTTTTTGGATCTGGGATGTGTTTGAACTGCGTAAATGAACTGCCAAGGTTTCGTCAATGTTTCATTAAGTTTCAATGGTTTCAGAACTTTGCCTCCGGAATTCCCTTCCTCGGCTGTTTGGAAACATCCGCGAACCCTCGTCACTCCCGTTTCCACATTTTTGACCTTCAGGTGACCCTTTTTTGGATCTGGGATGTGTTTGAAGTGCATAAATGAACTGCCAAGGTTTCATCAATGTTTTGTTAAGTTTCGATGGTTTCGAAACTTTCCCTTCAAAATTCCCTTCCTCCTTGGCTATTTGGAAACATCCATGGACCCCTGTCACTCCCATTTCCTCAATGTTGACTTTGGGGGAAACCTTTTTTGGATCGCGGATGTGTCTGAAGTGCGTAAATGAACTGCCAAGGTTTCATCAATGTTCTGTTAAGTTTCGATGGTTTCAGAACTTTCCCTCTGGAATTCCCTTCTCCTTGGCTATTTGGAAACATCCGGGGACCCCCGTCGCTCCCGTTTCCACATTTTTGACTTTGTAGTCACCTTTTTTTGGATTTGGGATGTGTTTGAAGTGCATAAATGAACTACCAAGGTTTCGTCAATGTTCCGTTAAGTTTCAATGGTTTCAAAACTTTCCCTCCGGAATTCCCTTCCTCCTTGGCTATTTGGAAACATCCGTGGACCCCTGTCGCTCCCATTTCCTCAATTTTGACTTTGGGGGAAACCTTTTTTGGATTGGGGATGTGTTTGAAGTGCGTAAATGAACTGCCAAGGTTTTGTCAACATTCTGTTAAGTTTTGATGGTTTCAGAGCTTTCCCTCTAGAATTCCCTTCCTCCTTGGCTATTTGGAAACATCCGTGGACCCCCGTCGCTCCCGTTTCCACATTTTTTATTTTGGGATCACCCTTTTTTGGATCTGGGATGTGTTTGATCTGCTTAAATGAACTGCTAAGGTTTCGTCAAAGTTTGGTTAAGTTTTGGTGGTTTTGGAGCTTCATCCCCCTTTTGCTGTTTGAAACATCTGGCGACCACCTTCCTTCCGACCTCTGGAGCCCGACCCCTCCCTAGCAGTTTCCGGAAGTCCGTCCCCCTTTGGCCATTTGGAACATCTGACGACCACCTCCCTTCCGCCCTCCAGATCCCGACCCCTCCATGGCCATTTTCGGAAGTTTGTCCCTCCTTGGCTGTTTTGAACATCCAGGAGCCTGCCTCCTTCCTGGCTGTTTTTAACATCCAGGAGCCTGCCTCCTTCCTGACTATTTTGAACATCTAGGAGTCTGCCTCCTTCCTAGCTATTTTTAACATTTGGGAGCCTACCTTCTTCCCGGCTGTTTTGAACATCCGGGAGCCCGCCTCCTTCTCGGTTGTTTTGGCTTCCATCCGCTGTCTGCCTTCTAGCTTTCTTCCGTCGTCTTTCCACCCTCTAGCGCTCGCACCCTTGAAGCACGCATTAATGTTTATGGCCCAAATGAGCTCCAAATATGAATATCAAGATATTTTGATGATGCATGGATAGATCTAACATGAAATTTGTAGGTTTGACTGACATTTTCCTTAATTCATGTATAAATGCACTTACGACACTTCGTATTTGCAGGAGTCAAGAAACATTTCGTAGGTCTATCAAAGAGGCCCATTGAGGGAGTTGTGCTACCTTTTTCCAGATGATGATGATTTCTAAGGAGCTTTTTACCCGAATCAAGGGCCACCAATCCATTGATGCCAACTGTCGACGGGCTCGTTTCATCAAAGGAAGAACACTGCAAGCACATCAAGCAAAAGGAAGCTTTCAGGCAGTTTTAGCTAAATGACGAAATTGTTACAGTGACTAGCACTAGATGACAAAACAGAGAAAAGACAAGGAATGTATTTTAAATTGCTAGATAATGGAGGGCATGTGAAACCCTATTGTAAATCAAATCTGGGCCATTCGATGTAATTGAATCCTAGCCATTTATTTGGGCTTTGGAAAACTATAAATAGGGGCTTGCCCCTCATTTTTAAGGGTTGGAGAATTGATGTCAAGACATTGTAAAGCAATAGAAAGCAACATTGCATGATTTATGGGTGTTCCTTTTGATTTTTCTCTTTATATATGCATGGTTCACCCTCCATGTTAGTTTTAGTGTTAGTTTCTTGAATGGGAGTGGTGATGGTGTTTGTTGTTTCAGTATTTGATGAACTTTCAGCTTATGCTTTTTGTGGTTCATTAATGATGAATCACTTTGCAAAGCTAGTCTGATCCTCTTTCCTTTATTGCTGCAACTTAATTCGATTGCATGTGCATGGTGTGTGTATGCAATTTGAAAATCTGTAGTCCTTAGAAGATTGCACTAGTTTTGTGCAACTGTAGGTTCTCTTGGCCAAGCAAAACCCAGTTTAGGAAGTCTGTCTATTTTAGTAGCCACCATTGTTACTGTTCATTCATAGCTTAGGATTAGAATAGCTTTCTTAACCCTTCTCCTTTTGCTATTTTTTTTAATCCTTGGTTAGCGTAGGACCCAAAGCATCACCATGAAGCTAAATCAGATGAACTTGATGAGTTTCAACTTGCTGTTTTGAGTGGACAGCCACTGTTCATTCACTTTCAACACTTTGAAACTACATTTGCAAACCCGACTTCCATGCTTTGTAACTCATTCGTAAGACTGCCTTGTGATTCTAGCAAATCACATAAAACAACTGAGATATTCCAAGCACTGTCAAGACATGACATTAGAGACCTTTGGATAGTGTTTTGCAATCTGATTGTGGAAGATTGTCTTTCAAGAGAGGTAGTGCATCTATGCACTGCCTGTGTTGAAAAGTGCATAAAAAACACATCAACAGAACTGACGCTAGAAGGAGGGCCTGACATGTTGAGGCTACAAAGTTGAAAGTTGGGAATCAAAAAGAGCACTTTCAAAGAAAAAATCTAAGTTAGGGAGATCTTTTTTAATGCTAAAAATTAGAAATTTCCAAATGTAAAAGAAGTTGAGTCAAAATGGAGCAGCATGCACAAATTGACATCACTCAGATACATGCACATTTGAATAAGAAACTGAAGAAGCCGTTGCAGCTATTCGCATTGGCAGACAGATATCGGATCCATTGCACTCATAGGCACAACGAGTTGGGGTGTCTCACATTCTTGAGCAGAATTGAAAGGGTATTGCAGGGAGAAATTCCCTTTTGGGAAATCTATTAGCCTTTAGCCCTTGCTGACTCAAAGGAAGAATTGACAACCATGGCAGCCAAGGCATTCAAGGAGCTGATCCATGAACATTTGAGCAGCAAGGATGGACAAAGATTAGAGGAAGTACTAATGGCAAGTTGGTGTAGATTTCACAATGCACCACATTCATAATTTATGTGTCCATCATGTGACAACATTTCTCAAACCAAGGGTTGTTTGGACAAGTTGGAGCAGCCAACTCTCAATGAGGAGAAGTTATCCAATAAGGCAGAAGAGTTGTCAACATCCATAGGATAGCAAAATAAAGATGAACCGAGAAATTTGACACAAGTTGGTGTTGGGACAATAGATATAGAAAATGAAAACCAAGAGGGAGGAGCTGAAAGTCTCGGGACAGCAAGGTGCATTGGTGAAAATCTGATTGTAACCAGTTTAGTAGGTTTTCCCTCCATTGAAGAAGAGCAGTCCTCCACTCAAGAAGAGGAACGAACGATAATTGAAGATGAATTAATAGAATTTGCAGCAGCATATGATAGGACAACCAACACAAATGTTGAAAATCGAGAAGAGGAGGCTGAAAGCCTTGGGGCAACAGAAGGAGATGATCAAAGCATAAGAAAAATCAGGTCGGAAGACCTCTCCTTCATAAATGACAGTGATCAAGAATCTAAAAATGCAGATTTGGAGGAGTGGGAGCAACCACTTGCTACGGCTGTCTACCATCAAAATTCTTTTTCAAGTGATGATGATGACTCAATAGCGGAAAGCTATGGCCACCTCATCTCTAGATTAGCAAAGGATTGGTCAGAGCTAGAATACCAAGTGGATTTGGAAGTTCTACTATTGCCAAATTGGTGCAAACTTCATGATTCATCACACTCTGAATTTGCATGCAGACTGTGCGAGGAAGTCATCAAGCAAGTCAAAGAACAAGCAAGGCAACCAAGTACCCAACCTCCTCTACTTGTTGCCCATATCGAAAAAGAACACAAAAATTCTGAATCAAATGATGGCTTAGTTGAAGATGGACCTCAAGAGGATATTGGGGCAGCAATAGAAGGACAACAATACAATCTCGAACTTCCGAGTGATGAAGTAGATCAAGCGGGAATGATGTCCACTAGTCACCAAGAAGTTCTTCCTTTCAAAGAGCAGTTGTGTACCATGGATGATGGGCATTTTAGCGAGTCTTTGGAGGGAAATCGTGTAGTAGACTTTGGTCCCCTTGATGAGGTGCCATCGATTGACGACTTCTTTCCATTGGGAGCTACACTACGGAGGTATGCTCATGCCGAGGAAGAGCACATCTCAGAAGATGGTAGCGATGAATACATACTCATTGAGCCCCCTAATAGTGATGCACTAGAGTTTCCAGATTGGGAGAGGAGCTCCTTCTCCAATTACAGTGATAGTGAGCAAGAGGAAATGAGTGAATGTCATGATGAGACATATGAAAAACAAAAAGAAGAAGACAAAGGCGGAGGTGTTGAGATAGCTACTAACAAAGATGAAGCACCTGACCAACTATGAAATGCAACTTGGATCCCTTCTACCATGATCACTGTTGATCCTCCCTCATATTCAGATGGATGCAATAGGATAGATGCATATATGTCATCATCCCATGACACTGAACATCATGAAAATAAGGACAACACTTGGGAAAGGAGATGGGACAGCATGTTGTCCCTTGAAGAAAATAATCAAGAAGAAGTTTTGGCAATGGAAACCCAGGCAGATGAGGTGTACTTCCTCGAGGAACAACCACTAGAGGTTGTGGGTCCCATTGGTAGATTGAAAGAGCTGTTTGCTACCTTGTCCTCCCAGCCTTACGCTAGCTTAATGTTTGAAGTGATGCACCCTCCACCACACCCGCCCGAGGCTGCCAATGCAACGATCAACGATGTGCTTTCTCTTGACTATCCAACACTACCACCTCCGTGTGATGACATCTAGGTTTTATCCTTCCTTGCCCCTATTATTTCTCATAATTAAACTTATTATTTTGATTATGGGAATGAGGGAAAACAAACATGTTTATGGATTAACCATGGGTTCAACGAGCCTCCTCAATTTCTGATTTTTCATGATGATGCGGTTGAACTTGAGTGTTGCAACAATGAATTTCTTTTTTCAGAATATAAAGACAAGTTTGCATGGTTAAGAATGATAACGATTGTCTGTTTGCTCATGCATGCATTATGAAATCCAATGAACGTTAATGTTGGCTCGCCCTCCATGAACATAGTGCTTTGTAAATATCTTTGTACATAGTCATTTCTGAGTAGTATAGGTTTCTTGCAAATACTCTGCTTTTTTGCTTTCCTTAGGTTAGTTGGCTCGTGTAGGTTGTTTTCTTTTGTTTTCTTTCACTTTGTTGCTGCTTTGCTCAGGGTCCCTTTACTTTTAGCTGGGCACATTTGTGTGCACAACAATCGTACTTATTGCATGGGGTTGTTCTACATATTTCTTTGTCAAAATCTAATCAAGTCTTCAGAGTGGATGGTGGTCTTATGTTAGTGTCAAGCGATCTGGGTGTTTAATTCGAAGAGGATAAGTTGTTGGTTTAGTCTGACTTTGACGTATTCTGAAATCTTATAGCTCTTACACATCTTAAGAATTCGATGGTCACTATAGGGCCTTTTGTGAAGTCTAGTTAAGTGAAAAATCTAAAATTCTGCTCCAGTGCCACTGTGATTTTCAACCCTGAGCACGAGCTTCAATGCTTGCAGGTTGAAATAAAAGAGCTGAAAAGAGAAAAGAAAGAAATAAAAAAAATATTGAAAATTAAAAAAAATGAAAATTCAACTTTTCAAGGGTATCCAAGCAACTCTACCGAGGCTATGGACGCCTAGCCGGCAGTAGAGTAATGTTCGAGAGAATCATAGCGATAACCTCATCGGGGCTATGGACGCCTGACTAGCAGCGAGGCAATGTCCCGAATGCTTTTGGAGTTAGAATAAATTACGTAGCTTAACTAAATGGAGCTTGGGTTCCTGTAGCAACTGAAGAATGGGAGTTAATGCAATCGCACACACTTGGATTTTTAGCATAGTGAAGGTTGGGTTGGCTAATGGTTTTGATCCTTTGGTTGGGCGTCTAGTTTGTTTTCCCTAGTGTGAAGGTCGAAACCAAAGATTTTGGGTTCGTGATTCCAGATTGTGGTTTGTTTACCCTAGTGTGAAGGTTGAAACGAGAGATTCTGGGTTCGTGATTTCAGCATAGTGAAGGTTGGGTTGGCTAATGGTTTTGATCCTTTGGTTGGACGTCTACTTTGTTTTCCCTAGCGTGAAGGTTGAAACTAGAGATTCTGGGTTCATGATTCCAGGTTGGGTTGTTCGACAAAAGAGCATTTCTCCAGCGAGTCGCCATTTGTTGTGCATGTTTTGCACACACGACCCGCCATAGGTAGGGACCCCCTTTTTTTTGCTCCCAATAGGCTACTTTGCTCCTGTCTTGTTTTGTGTGCCCCATATCCAATCCCAAACTAGTCATGTGCCTTTAAACGATCAAATCCCCTACCCAAATTCACCTGCTTGGGGTATTCAAATCTGTAGAGAAATAAAGTCCCCCATCCCCTTTCTACCTTTTGTCTTGCTTTGGCTATTTCAGAAACATCTGTGGACCCCTGTCAGTCCAGCTTCCACATTTTTGGCTTTGGGGACAAATTTTTGGTGGATTTGGGATGTGTTTGGGTGTTTCAATGAACTGCCAAGGTTTTGTCAATGTTTCATTAAGTTTCGATGGTTTCGGGACTTTTCCTCCAGAATTCCCTTCCTCCTTGGCTATTTGGAAACATCCGCGGACCCCCGTCGCTCATGTTTCCTCATTTTTGACATTGGGGTCACCCTTTTTTGGATCTGGGATGTGTTTGAAGTGCACAAATGAACTATCAAGGTTTTGTCAACGTTTCCTTAAGTTTCGATGGTTTCAGAACTTTCCCTCCAGAATTCCCTTCCTCCTTGTCTGTTTGGAAACATCTGTGGACCCCTGTCACTCCCGTTTCCTCAATTTTGACTTTGGGGGAAACCTTTTTTAGATCGGGGATGTGTTTGAAGTACGTAAATGAACTGCTAGGGTTTTTTCAATGTCCCGTTAAGTTTCGATGGTTTCGGAAGTTTCCCTCCAGGATTCCCTTCCTCCTTGGCTATTTGGAAACATCCGGGGACCCCCGTCGCTCCTGTTTCCACATTTTTGACTTTGGGGTCACCCTTTTTTGGATCTGGGATGTGTTTAAAGTGCGTAAATGAACTGCCAAGGTTTCGTCAATGTTCTGTTAAGTTTCGATGGTTTCAGAACTTTCCCTCTAGAATTCCCTTTCTCCTTGACTGTTTGGAAACATGTGTGGACCCCTGTCGCTTCCGTTTCCTCAATTTTGACTTTGGGGGAAACCTTTTTTGGATTGGGGATGTGTTTGAAGTGCGTAAATGAACTGCCAAGGTTTTGTCAACGTTCTATTAAGTTTTGATGGTTTCGAAACTTTCGCTTTAGAATTCCCTTCCTCCTTGGCTATTTGGAAACATTCGTGGACCCCCGTCGCTCCCGTTTCCACATTTTTGACTTTGGGATCACCCTTTTTTGGATCTAGGATGTGTTTGATCTGCTTAAATGAACTACCAAGGTTTCATCAAAGTTTGGTTAAGTTTTGGTGGTTTCAGAGCTTCATCCCCCTTTTGCTATTTGGAACATCCGGTGGCCACCTTCCTTTCGACCTCCGGAGCCCGGCCCCTCCCTGGCCGTTTCTGGAAGTCCATCCCCCTTTGGCCATTTGGAACATCCAGTGGCCACCTCCCTTTCGCCCTCTGGATCCCGACCCCTCCATGGCCATTTCTGGAAGTTGGTCCCTCCTTGGCTATTTTGAACATCCAGGAGCCTGCCTCCTTCCCAGCTGTTTTTAACATCCAGGAGCCTGCCTCCTTCCCGACTGTTTTGAACATCCGGGAGCCTGCCTCCTTCCCGGCTATTTCTAACATCTGGCAGCCTACCTTCTTCCTGCCTATTTTGAACATTCAGGAGCCCGCCTCCTTCCTAGCTGTTTTGGCTTCCATCTGTTGTCTGCCTTCTGGCTTTCTTCTGTCATCTTTCCACCCTCTAGCGCTTGCACCCTTGAAGCACGCATTAATGTTTATGGCCCAAATGAGCTCCAAATATGAATATCAAGATATTTTGATGATGCATGGATAGATCTAATAGGGAATTTTTAGGTTTGATTGAATTTTTCCTTAACTCATGTATAAATGCACTTATGACACTTCGTGTTTGCAGGATTCAAGAAACATTTCGTAGGTCTATCGAAGAGGCCCATTGAGGGAGTTGTCCTACCTTTTTCCAAATGATGATGATTTCTAAGGAACTTTTTTCCCGAATCAAGGGCCACCAATCCATTGATGCCAACTTTCAACGGGCTCGTTTGATCAAAGGAAGAACACTGCAAGCACATCAAGCAAAAGGAAGCTTTCAGGCAGTTTTAACTAAATGACGAAATTGCTACAGTGACTAGCACTAGATGAAAAAATAGAGAAAAGACAAGGAATGTATTTTAAATTGCTAGATAATGGAGGGTAGGTGAAACCCTATTGTAAATCAAATCTGGGCCATTCGATGTAATTGAATCCTAGCCATTCATTTGGGCTTTGGAAAACTATTAATAGGGGCTTGCCCCTCATTCTTAAGGGTTGGAGAATTGATGTAAAGACATTCTGCAGCAATAGAAAGCAACATTGCATGATTTATGGGTGTTCCTTTTGAGTTTGCTCTTTATGTATGCATGGTTCACCTTCCATGTTAGTTTTAGTGTTAGTTTCTTGAATGGGAGTGGTGATGGTGTTTGTTGTTTCAGTATTTGATGAAATTCTAGCTCATGCTTTTTGTGGTTCATTAATGATGAATCAATTTGCAAAGCTAGTCTGAGCCTCTTTCCTTTATTGCTGCAACTTAGTTTGATTGCATGTACATGGTGTGTGTATGCAGTTTGAAAATCTGCAGTCCTTAGAAGATTGCACTGGTTTTGTGCAACTGTAGGTTTCTCTTGGCCAAGCAAAACCCAGTTTAGGAAGTTTGTCTACTTTAGCAGCCACCATTGTTACTGTTCATTCGTAGCTTAGGATTACAATAGCTTTCTTAACCCTTCTCCTTTTGCTATTTTCTTTAATCCTTGGTTAGCGTAGGACCCAAAGCATCACCATGAAGCTAAATCAGATGAACTTGATGAGTTTCAACTTGCTGTTTTGAGTAGACAACCACTGTTCATTCACTTTCAGCACTTTAAAACTGCTTTTGCAAACCTAACTTCCATTCTTTGTAACTCATCTGTAAGACCGCTTTGTGATTCTAGCAAATCACCTAAAACAACTGAGATATTCCAAGCACTATCAAGACCTGACATTACAGACCTTGGGATAGTGTTATGCAATCTGATTGTGGAAGATTGTCTTTCAAGAGAGGTAGTGTATCTACGCACTGCCTATGTTGAAAAGTGCATAAAAAACACATCAACACTACACATGCTTGTAAAGAAGCAGTTTGGTTAAAACATTTGTGTTCTAACATTGGTTTTGATGTAGGGAAAATAACTATTTTTTGTGATAGTCAGAGTGTAATTTTCCTGGCAAATAATCCTACTTTCCAAGCCAAGAAAAAACATATAGATGTACAATACCATTTTGTATGACATATGGTGGAGGATGGAAAGGTAATTTTGGAAAAATTTGATACTCTGGAGAATGTTATAGATGGATTAATGAAGCCAGTGAGCATATACAAGTTCAGGTGGTGTTCCAATTTGATGGGCCTTAGTTCCAATGAATTTCAGCAGTTTTTGTGTGCTCTAGAGGTTCCTGTGTGATCTTCGTCAAGTGGGAGATTGTTGGAAATATATGCCTCAATCTCATAGGCTGAAACCTCTAAGAGAGACAAGTCGATGTGACATCTTTATTGTCTAGCTGACTAGGAGTTGGTTAACCTTGTTGAAATGCCTAGGTCATTGAGACCTTGTCGCTATCATGCCAAATGCATCTATCGTTGTGACATAATGATCGCTGTGATAATTTATATCTCACTCCACTCGAGTTGATCTCTTGTAGATGGGTTAATTTCAAGTGGTGGTCAGGGAGACTCATGGCAATTGGACTCTTTGTAGTAACACAGAGGCTTTGCTATGAACTCTTAGTGATGCAAGATTTTCTCACTCATAGGGTTTCACTCGAAGTCTTCGGGGAGAGTCTTAGACATTCGGTATGACTCATATCAACAAGGAAAATCTCACCAATAGCATTCACTTGGTGTCTTCACGATAACACGAAGGCTTCGCTATGAACTCGTGGTGATAGTTGGTATTTCTCACTGACAGTATACACACGGAGTATTGGAGTAACATATGGTGGTTTGATATGAAGTCCTAGTGACGAACGAAGTCTTTCTAACTAATGAACACTTTAGAATAACTTGTGAACATCAGTGTGATGTCTTGGCGAGTAGCGATAGTCTCACCAAATGGAATAATCATGTCTATGTGACTTTGGAACATCGGTATGATGTCTCATCAAAAACGATGGTCTTGTCGATAGTGATACAAGTGATGATCATCAGTATGAGGTCTTGGCGACAAGGGGAAGTCTTAGTGATAGCTTTCCAGACTCAATGTAAACTCTTGTCGATAGTAATGGCTCTTGGTGATATAAATATTTTGATCTTGTGGAATCGAGGAGACATGGTTAGTGTCTCACCAACATGCCAACACAAGTTGAATTCCTTTGACTGAGTGAAGACTATCCTATGTGACTTCTATTCGACCAATCAAAGAAGCCTAATGGGAACTGCTAGCAGTTGGACTATTGCGGCCATTACTAAGAGGAAGATAGATAGACCATGGGCATCATGGATATACTCAAGAATTGCATATGTTGATCAGTTTGATTGTTGTTGAATGAACTATAGATTAATTGTTCGAAGTGTATCAGTGTGAATTCTATTTTGAGAAGGCTGTAACTTGAATGTTTTCTGTACAAGGTTGATCATTATGAATGTTGCTGTAAACTGACATCAGAAAGATAAGTTTGATCTTTGTATGTAATCTCCATTACTGTAATACAAAGTGACTTCTCTTGGTGTGGTGGGTTTTTCTCTCGTAAGGGTTTTCCCACGTAAATATATTGTTCATATGTGTATGTTTAATTCTATGTTTCTGTTATCTCTTTCAAGTGCATCTTAAATACACTATAATTGTAAAATTTAAAAGTGTCTTTTCATTCTTCCCTAAAGTTTTGACGTTAGGAGAGTTGTTTCCACACCTTATCTTTCCTTACAAACCTAGTAATGGAAGCTAAATGATGGATGCAAATGAAAAAATGAAGTAACAAGTTAGAATGTATGTACCCGAGAAGACTAAAAATATGATAAGGATTCTAAAAATGAAAAAAATGCTATAAAAATATGCTAGGGAGGACAAATACACCTTTACTGTTGTCTTAATCCCACTATTGTTTTTTAGGGGAAACATAGAATCTTTGGATGTCAAAACAAAATCTGAAAGAATCTTTGCAAAATACCCTTAGGAGAACTAAGATGCCCATACTGCCGACTTAGTCCCATCTTGAATTTCTGAAATCTCTAAATGTGATCCCAAGGCTCAATGTCTTTACTTCTTTCTTCTCATAACTCAGGTCCTGAAACATCTAGATCTAGCCTGTAGGTGAGCTTTCGTGAAGATGAAAACTTTGCAATGCAACTTTGAAACTTTTCACTTCAAATGATCTTCAAGTCTTCAATCTAAATATGCAAATACAAACATGCAAGAGAGGAAAAACTTTTTGATTGTTAGTAAATGGGGTTTTTCTTTTGTCAAACCCCTTGTTGGTAATTTAACCTTGGAATGAAATAAAATAATGAAGGGAAATGATGAATAAAGAAATTTTTATGTTGGAACTCACCAAACCCTCATTATGAAGTCTATAAATGTGTGTGAAGTGGCTAGCTTGACTGTAGATGTTGACTTGTTTGATAGATCTTGACTTGAATTTCTTACTTAAATCAAAACCCTACATCACAAATGTTAGGTCAAAAACACACATGATCCAAGAATATCCTTGGCATGATGCTTGAATCTTCATGATGGCTCCAAGTGTTTGATGAATTACTCTTGAATTCTCTTTTGAACTCAATTATGCTATTAGGAATGGTCTAACAAAAGTCTTGTTGTGAAAATGAGTGAAAGAACCTTGTATTTATACTTATTTATGCTTAGTTTCTTGAAATTACACCACAACAAGCCAACATATGAAATCATTAATTAAAGGAGGCTAAATATTTCCAATATTTAAAAGCAAATCCAAAAAATACATTGAAGGGGACTAAGACCTCCTAGGCAACATCTCTATCCCAAAGCTTGAAACTCAAGGCACAAAATCCAAAAAGGTTCAAATTTAAGGTGCTTTTAAAAAGAGGGTCCCAAGATCTTTGGATGAAAAAGATGCCCTAGGTGGTGTCTTAGTCCCAATCCAAAAATCAGGGACACAAACATAATCATTATGCTATCATTTATCCTTTGGTTTTTGTTAGGATTAGTCATAAAAAGATACAATTTATTAGGCTTGTGGATGCAAAAGAGGACTAATTAAGACATAAAAAGGGATAAATAAAGCAACTGAGACCAAACAAGTGTAAAAATGAAAGGGTATGCAATTTCCTACACTAAAATAGTACTCGCGTTAGAAGGAAAGAAAAAAAATCATAAGATTTAATATTATAGTAATCGCCTTAGAAGGAAAGAAAAAAAATCTATAGGGGGATATACAAATTTGTAAAGATACCCTCATGGATTCCTATACTACAACCATAATTTACTAATATAGAATTTATCTCATATATCTAGCCTAGTTATACGAGTGGAGAAAAATATCTTAGAAAGAGAAATGCATAACCAAAGTCCAATAAATTGCTTCATCAAATTATCTCCTACAAATATATAGAGGTATAAAATTGATATAGCAATATAATGTTATAAATTCTAGTTGAGTATTTATGGACCCAAACAATCCTTTGTAGATCATATTTGGAACTTCATCATGGTTAATTAATTTTAGATGTGGTAAGGATTAGATTTCTGAACAAAATAATAGACTGGTAGTTTTATGGCTATTTTAACTCCATCTATTCAAATGCTTTCTCTCAAATCCATCAAACTTGGTTTCTCATGATAGTTGAATAAGAGATAATATGGTAATATTATTTTTTCTGCTAAAGAATGTATACTAATATATATACCCATATATATGTATATACATACATACATGATCTATACCTTATTTATTTAATATCAATTGCATTTTAATTTATTTCCATGCTAATACTTGCATATTCTTACATTGGATCCAATTCATTACTTGATTTTCATTATGAATATATTTATTGAAAGTTTTGCATGCTTGTAGATATGCTTTCATAATTGAATTCATAAATCAATTCATTTATATGCATGGTATGTGATCATGATATGAAGAAAAATGACTATTTTTTTAGAAGGAAAATGTTACATTGCATATGTATTTTACCTACTTGAAAAGTATGTATGATTTTTGCATGTAGTTTTTCCATGCTTACATTTATGTATAATGAGTTAAGTAGAGCACCAAATTCTCTTACCTATATAGGTTCCAATTGCTAGACCCCTAGTGATGGGTTGGGCTTCCTAGTAGGAAGCACATGGAAGCTTTGTGCTTCATGGTAGGGTGGATATCACCATGATAATAATTTCTCTTGGGCTCCATGGTGCACATTTCTAAAGATGTTATATGTTGCTATTGTGTTATCTTTATGTAAGCCTACATGGCTAAATTTTGTAAAATCACGACCTTGTTTCAATATACATTTTGACACATTAATGTATGTAATTCCATTTGAAAATTAATGATGAAATTATTTAATTATTTATTTTTCGCACCATTTAATAATCATCTTATACTATTTAATTATTTTGGGAATTGATTATCTTATCGAAGGTAATTTTAGTAATTGAGATTTATGGACCTTACATTTTGTACCAAAGCATTCAGGTTTAACTCTTGGACCCTAGGGCTCATTGCGAGATTGTATATAGGGTATGATAGTAATTATCTAATAGGCTATTTTGTTTGAAGTTTTTGTCGGGAATTTTGTTAGCCCAGTTATAAAAGGAATTTTTCAGTGTTGATAATTGTTGACAGTGGCGAGTTTCCCAAGATTTCTAATTATGCTTGCCTCTCCAACTACCAAGACAAATACATGAAGAATATAGTGAAAGGACATGTTTAAACTAAAGCATCATTTGTCACATGTGGGAACAGTGGCACACATTTTCAAAGAAGAGGAAATCAAACCATCAAATTTCATTGAAAGCTAGCATTTGAGGTTTTTGTTTCGAGCGGACATAAGGAGGTTCATTGCCATTCTGCAAGAGAGTGGTCAAATTATTGAAGAATGGGAAGTTGTGATAAAAATACATTTGAGCTAGAGGAGGATCACTCAGTATTCATCTAAGATTTTGGCTCTTTTCTAGTTTTTTCCTCTCTTCTTTGGCATTTTGAATTCCATGGTTGAATCTACATGAATATTATTTGTGAATTGGTGAATTTGAGATTTCTGAGTTGTTTCATACTTGCAATGACCTTTGAAAAATTTGGGTCTTGATTGTTAGAGAGGATTTATTTCATTTTGAAAGGATTTTATTTTTAATTGTATTTTTGTGAATGATTTTGGATTTCAGCCCTCAAATCTTATTTTTATTTACCCTATGTCTATTATAGTGGGTAGTAGAGAAAAAGGAGAAAAACTACTAATCGTTTTGTAAGCCCTCATTTTTTCTCTCTAAGGGTTTTTCAATTTGTGAAACACTTGACCTAATTGAGGTCTAGGGATTGATCCTCTACGCTGCCATGGCTAAGGGTAAGGTGGAAAGTGCATCTACCTCTTCTTCTGAAGCAAACCCCTCCTCTTCTAAAGAAAAACAACATAACAATATTGATGAATTAGGGCCTGATGATGAGGAGTACATCGAGGCCATGAACAAGGTGGCTCCCTTCAAGGAAGAGGATGAAGATGTCGATACGGATGACCCTGCTACTAATACCTCTACTCCAGACATTGAAATTGTTGAAGAAGATGAACTCCTTGATGATGATGATGTAAGTTAAAATATTTATTTTATTTTTCCTTAAAATTATACATGCTCTGATCCGCGTGGCCAATCAATTCACTATGAAAAGTACACCAAGTTTGCATACAACAAATTTTGTGACTCTCTGTTATTGAAGTCCACTCACTCAGATGCATAACTAGGTATTCATGCTATAAATTGCCTATGTATGGACACTCTTCTCTTTCATCAACACCAACAAATCAGAAAGAATGAAGAATATGAAGTTAATGCTTTGTATTTTTTTGTAATTGGAGACATAGATTGCATATGTATGTCCTTTTAGACAACCCAAATGATGCACTTTTGTAGTCTTATTAAGAGTCTCTAATAGGCTATGGAAAACTATATGCTCTTTTATAATTGAAAGTGGATATTTTAGAAATTAGTGATAATGAATTTGATTATTTATGATGAGCAATAATTGATTTATTTTATTTTATACAATTAAAGGTTGGAATTGCTTGAAATTTCAATCTTTAAAAATGTTCCCTTGTGTACGGGGCAACATAACTTCTTACAGTTATGTTTAAACTTATTTGATTCAATATTAAACATTTTGAAAAATATGACAGTGTGTTGTGTACCTGCTCTATTTTTTTGCATTAATGTATTGGAGCTATATAATCTATTAGTCTTGTGCATTTTGCAGGAAACCAGAGAAGGCCTTTTAGGTCAAAATTTTGCATATGGAGCATTAGTAAGATCTAGAAGTTTAGAGGAAAAGATATTTCTTTCTTTGAAAAAGGGAGTTGGATTTGCAACAGATCTCACCCAACATGTCCTTGTACTAGTAGATGAGAAGTGCTTTATGTGTGAACCAATTGTTACCATTATTCCATATTTGGTTGATAATGTTCTTATGATCTCAAAGAAATATGCTCACATTGCATGAGTTTTAATATGCTCAAAATTTTGGTTTGTTTTGGGAGGTGATTTTGTTGGCATTTTGGGGTGTTTGCTCACATATAGTGTTGTCATTGATGGAAACCCAATGGTAACCCAAGTCATCCCTTTGGTCCGTAGATCTAGATATAATCATACCTATAGAAAAAGTACAAAACAAAGTATTACCAAAATAGTAAATGGAGAATAAGGCATCTAATTAATATGATGCTTCATTGAATCATCATTTTGTGTTGTGGATCTCATATGAAGTATGTTCTGCATTTACTACACCTTGATGATGAGATTTTTTGATAGTGCATCAATTGGAGTGAAAGCTGGGAGGTCTAGTAGGATAATTTCCTATTGATCAGTTTATGAAGGATAACATGATACATGTAACATGTGCGGATGCATAAGATGTGTTTTTGTAATTGTTTTTGTACTTGGAAATTTTGCTTTGGTCCTCAGCTAAGTTGTAGCTAACTTTGCAAGGTACACACCAAGCATTTTTGGAGAATTGAGCTGACCAAGTAATAAATATTTTATATTTGGTTGAATATATTTTTGGTTGAAGCCAACATAGAGCAACTAATGATCTTTGCTAGCAGATATATATATATATATATATATATATATATGAGTTAGATGAATTCATTTGAGGAATGAGTATGAGAGAAATGAGTATGTGATAAGGATGCGAGAGTATGTGTGTGAATGCATAGCATTTTATGAGCTAGGTATGTGGTGATGTGAGCAGAGCAAAACAAAGCTTGAGTGTTGAATTTGACGGAAGGTCAAGATATTTTTTTGAATGCTTAATTGGAATTGTAATCAGGCATTTGGAGATGCTATCATTTCAGTTCATCATTTTGTTGTAACTCAAACATTCTGCAAGGTAGTGATCCTTCTTATTTTGAGTAGTGAGCTCTAGGTAGTGAGCCTGAATGTAAGTGCATTCCATTTTATTTAATACTTTTAATAGAGTATACATTTGTGGATTGATCTCTACCATGGTTTTTCCCCTAATAGGGTTTTCCACATGAAAAAATATTGGTGTCATGGTGTTATGAATTTTTTCTTCTTGCAATAACATCTTTAATTCTGTTTATGCACTATAAATGGCTTAAGATCTAGTTTATGATTTAAGTTTTGTGAAACACTGATTCACTCCCCCCTCTCAGTGTTTCCCTAAGTCCAAAAATTGGTATTAGAGCTCTGGTTCCTCTACAGAGGTTTAATAGCTTGAGGTGGATCTTGATAAAATGGACTCTAGTAATCTTGAACAACAGCTCTTGGTGGCAGTTGAAGACCTGGATCAGTCTAAAGCATAATTTTTGGAATTGTAATCAAATCTTGTAGATGCTAAAAAATTCATTCAGACACTGAAGGATAAAATCAATGAATCAAAAGAAAGAGGAAGGAGCTATGTGATCAACTGAAGTGGAAAGGAAATAAAAGCATGGAATATGCTCATCTGAATTAAACATCAAAAGAGATAACTGAAGAATGTGAAAAGCTTGCTAGAAACAATGCTAATCTAAAGCTTGAGATAAAATCTATGGTAATGAAGATGACTAAGGAGATTGAAGAAAGAAAGAAGAATAAGGAGAATCTGGCCCAGTCCTTAAAACAAAGATCTAAAGAATGTAGTTGTGTAAATAGTAGGTTCATTCAGCTAGAGATTGAACTCAAGCAATCCAAAGATCATGAACAAGAACTTGAAAGGAAGATAATTGTTCTCAGAAGTGAATTTTCTACTACTAATGAATATAAAGAAACGTTTAAGACCAATTTTGTTGAGCTTGATGACCTAACTAATGGACAAAAGGATGCAAATGATAGAAGAGGTCTTGGATATGAAAAGGAAAAATGTTTCTGATCTAAATAGAAGGATCTTAAAAAGGAAAAGTAAATGAGACAAGATCGAATATATCCGCTAAGATAGCCTAATGCTCAAAAGTTTAATGGTTAGTGCTTTATTTGTAAAAATATTAGTCATATGGCATCTCAGTGTAGGATTAAAATAATTTTAAGAAGTCCATCATTTACTAAATGTTACACCTATAGAAGGCTTGGGAACATTAATAAACACTACAAATCTGGAACAAATAACTGGAATGATAGAATGAAACAAAGAAATCTTGTGTGCTATCTGATGAGCTTAAAATGTGCTCATAATTTGGATGTTATGATAAACTTTTAAATGCCTTTACTTTTATTATTTCATGGCTATTTAAACTTTGTTGAAAACTTTTATTGGGATATCCTATAGCCAAATACTTTTATATTCCTGCAGCTCATTGTGTTGACTTGATTGCATTTATTGCCCCGTTGACTCCCTAAAATGACTAGTATATCGTATACAGTTTTTGAATGATGAAGTAGATTTAAAATGTGTGATTAATGAATAGATATCGTGTATGTTCCATATGCCTTTTATTTCGCATCTGTTACCCTTTGTTTCACAGGTTGTTGAAGAATGATCGAGTCAAGCACAGCCGATCTCGGCCTTGCAGCAAAGTCTATTTCCTACATGACTTCGAGGGAGCTCTGGCGAAGACTCTTTGACCGAAACCATGGGAAAGATTTTAATGACAGGCAATCTGGAAAGAGTGGAGTGCTAGATTCTCTCTGGATCGGGTTGAATGCATAAATTCATTATGAAGTTTGTTCCTTGATTCGGGGATATACTTTACTTCCACGTCTTTCTTTGATAGGGTTAGTTAGTTAGTTTCTCTCCTATTTTTAAATAAAGTTCTCCTCCCACACGAGAGAGAAGGAGAGAAAAAGAGATGATAATTAGAGTAAGATAGAAACAGAGTAGCAGATATCATGTAAGAATCAATATGATAATGATAGACATAATCTGTTTGACCAGAGACAGAGTTTGTTGTTAGTCTCCATATCAACAAAACAATGTATATCATTCTGTTTTCATGAATAAAGTTCAATGAAGTTCTGAGTTTAGCATCTACGTAATTAGTAGATGCTTGCTAAGGGGGCCCACTTAGTAAGTATCTGTAGCTAGTTAGTTAGTTGTTCTTTTTTTTGATCTTCAGTTTGCTTTCATCTTTGAAGTTTCTATACAAACTCTGCCTTATATTGCTCCTACAACATAAGGAATCCATCACTGTGCCTGTTCCTGTAGCATAAGGCCAGTTCATAGTTTGTGTTTTAGTTGTATTTGTTATGGTTTCTATCATAGTTGAGTTAAAGAACTTTGCATTACCTTCCTATAGCGTAGATAGGATTTCTTTCTAGTATGTATTTCTACTAAGATTTGACCGAAACTAGTTCCTAACTGTGCATATATTTTGCCGCGCCATTTAAAGTATACGTTCCCTGGTTTGACAAGTAAATGAATGTCCACATAGAGAGATATTAGTCACCTGTTGGAATGTCCAATTCCTAGGAAAGGTTTTATTGAGATTTTCATATCCTTTTGTGGGCACGACCACTATCATTGCAACAAGGTTGTGCATATTGTAAGACTCTATCAAAACAAAAATATGGTTAGAGGAGGTCCAGTATACAAGAGCAGAACTTCTCATAAGAATGACAAAGGAAAAGAAAAGGTAACTGTGGAAGATATAAGGGATCAGATGAAGAAAATATGGGTAAAAAGGAGTGAGTCTAAATAAGGAAGTAGGTCTACACTAGAATCTGCTTCTGGTAATTCCTCTAGGAATTGACCTCAGGCCATTAGGCCTAGGGGGAGATATTCAAGAAAATCTTGTGTGCCCCTCTTGTCAGATGTTGGTATTGGTATCAATAATTTTGTTAGTAGATTTTCTAATAGTCTTAAAATGTGTTGGCTATCATTTATGTAGAAATTTGAAGAAAGGAAGGTTCATAGATGAACCTCTCTTTTGTCAGAAGTCATTTTTAGCATTAGTTTAGCTTGTTAGTAAAATTTTCTAGATCCTTCAGGCCACTATTCACCGTATTGCATGCATAGAAGAAGAAGAGATGCACTGGGAAGGTTCCTCCCTGAAAATCTATTTATTGAACTACCATTTGACCCAACTGACAACGAACCTGCAGAAAATCCATTCGCTCTATTATTCCAGCAACCAGACATGGCAAATAACCCACCTAATAATCCACCCCCTGCATTTGAGTTACCTATTGTTCCCCAGCGAGATACTGACAATCTTAAGAATATACCTTCTTCACTGCTTCCAAAATTCTATGGCCTGGTCATAGAGGACCCAGAAATCTTTCTGTTTGAATTTGATGTTCTCTGCCGTAGTTATGACTACAACACAGATGCTCATAAACTGAAGCTATTTCCTTCCACCTTGAAGGAGGGAGCTCTTAGATGGTTCATGAGTCTGGGAAGAGGCGTTGTTGATAGTTGGGCAGCCATGCAAACAACATTCCTTGAAAAGTATAAGGAATATTGTAAGAGTGCCAGCAAAGGTGATGACATATTCTGAATTCAGCAGAAGGATGATGAAAGTCTGGAAGATTATATTTCCAGATTTTTGTTTTCACTAAAGAGGAATTCAAACCATATTCTCAATGAGGACTCTCAGAAACTACTTTTTCGAAGGGGAATCAGTGATGCCTGTATAGACACCTTAGATTTGATAGGAGGAGGTGATATAACCCAGTTGCCTTGGGATGATATAAAGAAAATATGTCTTAACTACTCTCGAGCAATAGTTCAGAAAGGTCGAGGTCATCATGCTACAGTGGGGAAGTCTTCTTCTGGTGCAGTTTCCCAGATAGAGATAACAAATTTGCTATCTGACTTCAAGCAGGACATCATTAATAATATGGCTACGCAATTGGACACTATACAAGCTTGGAAGAAACATGAGGAGGCTGAAGCAGTTTTGGACGAGTTCTGTCCATACTGCAGACAGAAGAAGCGGGACTGCAGATGCAAGATGGTGGCTAATTTGGAAGCCAGGAAACTGCCTAGTGACTTCAAGCTAGTAGAAGTTGATGATGATCAAGTGTTCTTTGTTGCACAAAGGAGACCATGGGCCCAAAGACAAGGTATGCCTCAAGATCCTTTAACTTTTGGTAATCCTTATTCTGACTATAATAACTAATGGCAACATGCTTATGGACCACCACCACCCTAAAATCCGCCTCAACCAAGTTGGCCTAATTATCAAACCCTACAATGGCAATCTCCTCAAGGAGGTTGGCAGCAGCCGCAAGGGAAATGGACCCTACCTTCCAAAAATTGGCAACAAAATCCTCAATGGAGAGGCCCTCAGCAATGGAAAAACTAGTCCTTTGGATTCCTGCAGCTTCCACAGCCACAAACACAGGCCCTTATGCCGCCTCCTGCAGCAACTGTCACAAATATTGGACCTCCAAAACAAACGCCTATGCCTGCCCAGCCGTTGCCCAATCCCAATAATAAGCAACAATAGTAGCCACAGCAGCTTGGGTATCTTGTCGAAGCCAACCAATCTCAAGCTTATGCCTTAAACGTTAATGACATCCATTTGAGGTCTGGAACTACTTTACCTGCTCCAAAACTGCCTCTAATTACTGAAATACCAGATTCTCCCCATGAAGAATCTACTGCACCTGCTATTCCTACTGAGAATATGCCCATAAGTGATATAGTTCCTAAGGATCCTGCTCTGTAAAATCAAGACAATCCACCTTTTCCTCAAAGGTTGCAAAGTACTGCATATAAATCCATGGAAGAACCCACTTTTGACATTTTAGACCAACTCAAGAATGTGCAGATTCAAATCACTTTATTTCAGGCTATTTAAGATATTCCTATTTTTGCAAAAGCTATTAAAGAGGCCTGTTTGAAGAAGCCTGGATGAAAGAAAAAGGATCCTCAAACAATTCATGTATTAGGGAAATTGGTTGATATAATATTGGGAAATGTAGTTATTCCAAAGTATATTGACCCTGGAAGTCCTGTAGTGCAGATACATATAAATGGCCAAGTTGTAAAAAATGTTTTGATTGATTTAGGTGTTGCCATTAATGTCATGACAAAGCATACTATGGACTCTTTGAACATTTCAAACATTAGGTCTACACCCACAATTCTGCAGCTTGCAAATAGCTCCACAGTTAAACCTGATGGGATAGTGGAAGATGTAATTGTCACTCTTGAATCTTGGGAGTATCTAGCTGATTTCACAATATTATTAGTTAAGGCAACTTTAGGAGGGTATCCAGTTATCCTTGGTAGACTATGGTTAGCAACTGCTGATGCTTTTATAGGATACCATTCTGGAGATATGACTATTTCTGATGGATAGTCCACAAAGAAATTGGCTCTGTATCCCCCTGCTAGACCTCAGCTAGATTTGTCCCAACCTGTTTGGCCAGATATGGGGGAAGAAATTGAAGAAGATAATTATTTGGCTCAATTAATGATGATTCAAAATGACCCATTCTCACATCTTCAGAGTGAGGATGCTCTGTTGTTTCAAATTCTACAATACAACTCTAATACGGGTAGTTCATTTGATTCAAATGGTACTCATTTACAATGTTTCCTGTAGCAACCAGATTCTGAAAGTTCACTGCCTAAACTTCCAACGATTTTTCATAATTTGCTTCCACAAGAGGTACAAACATCATCTGTAGACTCTATAAGTAATCTCATTAAGTAGATAGAATTGTCTCCAAATCATTGTTTGAATATCAATAGCAAGCTCTCACAATCTCAAGAGACTAGCTTATTAAAAATGCTACAAGAATAGCATAAAGCTTTTGCATGGGAATATGGGGACATGCAAGAAATAGATCCTCAAGCTTGTACTCATAGGATATATATCAAAGAAGATTGTTCACCAATTAGACAACCTCAAAGAAGAGTCAACCCAGCACTTAGAGAAATAGTTAAAAGCAAGTTTCAAAAGTTTCTTGATGCTAGTTTTATTTATCCAATCTCTGACAGTCAATAGGTTTCTCCATTAGTCATTGTCCCCAAGAAAGGTGGAAAATGGAGAGTATGTGTAGATTACAGAGAATTGAACAGTGCCACTAAAAAAGATCACTTTCCACTACCTTTTGTAGACCAAGTACTAGACTCACTGTCTGGAAAAAGATATTTTTCCTTTTTGGATGGTTACAGTGGGTACAATCAGATAAAAATTTCCCCTGAAGATCAAGACAAGACCACTTTTACCTGTCCATGGGGAACATTTGCTTATTCAGTCTTGCCTTTTGGCCTATGCAATGCGCCAACAACATTTCAGAGAGCAGTAATTAGTATTTTTGCTGATATATCTCATGAATGTATGGAGATTTATATGGATGATTTCACTACCTATGGAGTCACATTTGAAGAAGCACTGGTAAATTTAGAAAAAGTATTGAAAAGGTGTAGAGAGAAAAATTTATCTCTAAACAGTGAAAAGTGTTTTCTAATGATGGAAGAAGGTATTGTTCTAGGTCATCATGTTTCAAAGAATGGAATTCAGGTCGACCCTGCTAAAATTGAAGTTATTCAGAATTTACAAACTCCTGCAAAACAAAAAGATGTCAGAAGTTTTCTTGGTCATGTAGGGTATTATAGAAGGTTTATAAAAGACTTCAGTAAAATTTCCAGTCCACTTTATGCCTTATTAACAAAGGATTCTCAATTCAAGTGGACAGAAGCCTGTGAAAAATCTTTCCTGCAACTAAAGGACTTGCTTACTAAAGCCCTTGTTCTTCAAGGTCCGAAATTGAATTTGTCTTTTCACATACATACTGATGCCTCTGATTTTGGCATAGGAGCAGTTCTGAGTCAAAAAGAAAATTCAATTGAACATGCTATTTAATTTATTAGCAAGAACCTTCAAGGTCCTGAGCTCAACTATACTATCACAGAAAATGAGTTGCTTGCAGTAGTGTATGCTTTGAATAAATTCAGGCATTATGTCACAGGTTATCAGATATTCATCCATACTAACCATGCAGCAATCAAGTATCTGATGAACAAACCTGCCATCTCTGGTAGGTTGGCACGATGGCTCCTATTATTACAAGAATTTGACATTACAATAATTGACAAACCAGGGAGAGCCACTGTTGTAGCTAAATTTTTATCAAGACTTCAATCAACTGCACCTATTGAACATGAGATCATTGATGACAAGTTCCTAGATGAACACTTATTTTCCATTGCTACAGATACACCCTAGTATGCAGATATTGCCAATTATCTAGCAGCAAATAGAATACCAGCCCACTTTTCTCCAAAAGAAAGTTGTTAATAGAGAAAAGTTTTAACTTTTCCTGGATTGCAAATTGTCTGTTTTACACTGGACCTAATCAAGTAATGCGAAGGTGTGTAAGAGAAGATGAAACTTATGACATATTGCATGTTTTCCATGATGAACCATGTGGAGGACACTTTGCAGCAAAAAGAACATCAATGAAGGTTCTTACAACAAGGTAATATTGGCCAACATTACATAAGGATGTTGTGGCCTATACAAGAAAATGTGACAGATGCCAGCGTATGGGAAGACCAACTAAGTCCGATGAAATGCCACTATATCCGCAGGTAATAGTCACCTCTTTTGATAAATGGGGGATGGATTTTGTGGGACCAATCGATCCACCATCCAATGGAAAGTCCTACTTTCTAGTTTGCACAGACTATGTCACAAAATGGGTCGAGGTAAAAGCTATGACTCATGCCTGAGATAACAAAGTTACTGAATTTTTGTATGAACAAATTTTCACAAGATTTGGAGTTCCCCGAGAGCTTGTAACTGATCAAGGAGCTTAGTTTACGTCAAATCTGATCACTGCACTAATGAATGACTATAAAATCAAACATAGAAAGTCCAATCCCTATCATCCTCAAGCCAATGGTCAGGTGGAGGTAACAAACAGATAAATTGAGGCGATCCTCCCAAAGACAGTGCAGATCCATAAGAAAGATTGGAGCAATAGACTTCCTGAAGTAGTTTGGCTTACAGAACTACATGGAAAACAACAACTAGGTTTACACCTTTTAAGCTACTTTATGGAAAAACAATAATGTTACCCATAGAATTTGAGCACAAAAATTTGAGGACAACTCTTGAACTCAATATAGACATATCTGAAGCACAAAAGGACCGTCTCCTACAACTAAATGCTTTGGATGAAATGAGAAAATCCACCTTGCAGCATACAAAAGTAATCCAACAGCAAAGAAAGAAATGGCATGATCAGCACATCAAAACCAGAAAATTTTCTGCTAGAGATTGGGCTCTGTTATATGATTCCAGATATCAAGAAAACTAAGGTAAGCTCACAACACACTGGCTTGGTCCCTATGAAGTTGAAAATGTGTTCGACAATGGAGTTGTACAACTCATAACAATAGATCCAGTCCATTTCAAATTGCTAGTGAATGGCCACCGACTCCGGTTATACCACAAACCAGTCTCCAAGGAAGAAATCATGTAGCAGTTTATTCAAGTTCCTCCCGCTACTCTTCCTACAGCTGAAGGCTTTAGCCTTTCTCCTGCAGCTTCGTCGTAATTTTGAAAAGCATGCCCATAATAAAGGTTTTTTTTTTTTAAAAAGGAAACCCCTTTTTCTCCATTTTTCATTTATCACCCCCATCTCACTTATTTATCTTCCATCCATCCATTCCGTCTGTTCAACTCATTTTCCCACGTCACCCATCCACTTCATCTGTCCGCATCAACCTTAATTAAGATATCTTTCCCACTTGTCAATTCAAGCGACGCCGTCATCTTTCTTCACACGTACGTGCAATTATCAAAGGTACGCCATATCTTTTCTTATCGCATATTTGATTTATTTCATTCTATTCATTTACTGCTATGCATGTACCGGTCATTATCACCTGAATCTCTACATATTTTTTCATACATGTGAGGACACATGTCATACTTTAAGTAGGGGGCGGGGTAATCCATCTTTTAAAACCTGTCTTTTCACTGCTGCCATAATTGCTCAAATAATCTTTCTTTAATACTTTTCTGGTACTTTCCAAATATGATCGCATGTCCTTCTTTATTGCATGTTTTTCTTGTAAACTACGATTAAGACTGCTTGTTCAAAAAGTTCATTTTTGGAAAAAAAAAGAAATGTGACTGCACGACAAAAGAAAAACTAGAGCAGAAAGGGAAATAGAGAATTTGAATCTTTAGCAAGGAATTGAGCTTAGCTAAAGGAAAACTGCAAACATGGGTGGTCAGTTGGTGCGACATGAGCCTGTAGCTCATGAATTGTTATTGCAAAATCCGCAAACAGTCCACGCATTCAGCCTGTGTGGATGGCTAAATTATTTCTTGAGCTTAAATGATTTTGATGAGGAGGCCGCCGGAGAATTTTTTAGAACCCTTTCTGAAGGGGAAGCCACCGTATGGGGTCTAACGGTTGTTGCAACCGAAGATAGAATTGCTGAAGTAACCAGGCTTCTGGCTATTGGAGAAAACTTTTCTTTAGACGCTGCAGCTGCAAGGGTTGAGTTTTCAATGCCTACTGATGGACCTCTGGAAGTCTCCAAGCAGGGATGCAAGCATGTATCGTTGCCTCCTTATTCAGAGTATGCCACTTACATAATCAGGTATTTGACCTGTGAAGGCTATTTTTCCTACCTGCATTTTCATCATTTTAAATTATTAAGCCATTTGAGGCATGGGTTAGTTGTCAATGTTCTGAATTTCTTGTTAAAATTTTTAGAAAAAAGTGCCCATGGAACTCAACAGGGGAAAGATAATTCTGTCGCTCATCATGGGCTTATTAAATTACTGATTGAGTGCTCTTTGAGGGATGTCTCACCTCTCTCTTGGCAACAATTTGTTGCCCAAAAGAGTTTGCAAATTCTACAACCCCCTAGGGTAATTACCCCACGACCTCAGAGAAAGAAGAAAGAAGTTGAATCTACTAGTAGAACAGGGCAAGGGTCATCTACTCCTGTAGCACCCAATCCTCTAGCTTTCGCACCTGAATCCTCTGCTAGGGTACAAACTAGGTCTTCCACTAGGAGAGAGAAGGGAAAAATAAAGGCAGAAGGGTCCCCAAAATCTGACCCTCATTCTCAAAAAAGGCAATGCTCCTCTCCTGCAGCACCTTCCCCTGCAGTCGTTTCTTCTACAGCAACACTTGTTGCTATTACTAGTTCACCGTCATCCTCTGGTAGGGCAGAGCCCTCTGATCAAACAAGAAAAAGGAAAGTTACCGGAACACCTCCTGCAGCCGCATCAGTGCCAAGAAGGGTTTGCATAAGGAAACAATCTAAGACCTCCCCTACTTCACCGCAACCTGAGGTGATTGTAATTTCAGAGGGGTCTGTTGAGTCTGAATTTAATGTTTCTCAGAATGTGTCCAAGAATGCTGCTCAGAGTTTGTTCTTTCCTGAAGAGGAACAAGTTGGGACAAAAGAAATAGGGCATAATGAGCAAGGGTTACCAAATCTTGATGATTTGGCTACCGTTGTTATGCAATTTTTGGAGGAAGCACAGACTTCTCCACCGCAACAACAAGAAGAATTTATCTTGCAGCAAGAGCAAGAACATACTGAACAATTGAATGTGCCTAGTGAAGTATTTCACCCTGTAATCTGTAAAGCCATTGTTGTGTATAAGAGGACATTTTTAATTGAGTTTCTGGAATATGTTAAAGCTGATTGGGAAACAATTACATTGCAAACCTTGACTTTCTGACACATAGCCCAAACTGACATGCAACAAAGTCTATGGGAAGTAGAAAAGGGGAAATTGAAAAAGAAAATTGAAAGTCAGAAGTAGGAAATTGCTGAGTTGAAAGCAAAAATGGACGAAATGTTAAAGGTAACTGGTCAGATTATGGAATGTAGACCACCACCCAGAGTTTATGCTTTGTGCCTTAAAGAACAGTTTTTATGGTTTCAATTGATGAGAATTTCCAGAAACCAAGATCCTATAATTCATACTGCCAAAGAATTTTATGACGCATACCAGGCAGCCCCTAACTGGTTAAGGAATTCTCTGTGTGAATTCTATTTGCATGGCTTTTTAATACCATTTCAAACAGAATGGAATCCCCTGCTATATATTGGTGATATTCATCTAAGAGCATTTATGTCATGGGCAGCAAATGAGGTGAATTATGGCAGGCAGTGGGAAACATATGAGGAAGCTGAGAAAACAGAGCCTGTTCCATTACGCTCTCAAAGTTCAAACCCCCATGCAATGTTGAAAGATTGGTTTGCTCTGACATATGGTATTAATAATGTTTCAGCCAGAGAGAAAATATTTGATATCAGAAAACAAGTATATGATGAATTCCAGGCACAACCATATTCATTTTGGAAACTGGCATACACCAGAAGTGAGAAAAAGATGGGAGAAATTAACTGTTGGGTTAAGAAAGTCAAAACCACATGGTCCCCTAAATTTCACAGCAGCTCTCAAACGAACCAGCAGATATATTCAATTGGGACTTCAAACAAGATTTGAACTATGGCTACCACTGACATTCAGACCCCCTATGCTGATGTGGCCCCTCTATCCTCACCAGGCTACAAATCTTAACAATGAATTAGAAGACCAAAGGTATGAAATGTGTCAGAATTTCAGAGGATTTTATTACAAGTTTGGAAATCCATTTCAGAGTCATGCAGCAACCACCGACTTCAGAGAAACCACCAGGAAAGTTAATGCTGGAGGACCAGCAATGGGCTAAGTAGGGGGCAGTGATGAGCTTAAAATGTGCTCATAATTTAGATGTTATGATAAACTTTTAAATGCCTTTACTTTTATTATTTCATGGCTATTTAAACTTTGTTGAAACCTTTTATTGGGATATCCTGTAGCTAAATACTTTTATATTCCTGCAACTCATTGTGTTGACTTGATTGCATTTATTGCCCCGTTGACTCCCTAAAATGACTGGTATATGGTATATAGTTTTTGAATGATGAAGTAGATTTAAAATATGTGATTAATGAATAGATATCGTGTATGTGCCATATGCCTTTTCTTTCACATCTATTACCTTTTGTTTCACATGTTGTTGAAGAATGATCGAGTCAAGCGCAGCCGATCTCGGCCTTGCAACAAAGTCCATTTCCTACACGACTTCGAGCGAGCTCTAGCGAAGACTCTTTGACCGAAACCATGGGAAAGATTTTAATGACAGTCAATCTAGAAAGAGTGGAGTGCTAGATTCTCTCTAGATCGGGTTGAATGCATAAATTTATTATGAATTTTGTTCCTTGATTCGGGGATATACTTTACTTCCACGTCTTTCTTTGATAGGGTTAGTTAGTTAGTTGCTCTCCTGTTTTTAAATAAAGTTCTCCTCCTGCGCGAGAGAGAAGGAGAGAAAAAGAGATGATAGTTAGAGTAAGATAGAAACAAAGTAGCAGATATTATGTAAGAATCAATATGATAATGAAAGACAGAATCTGTTTGACCAGAGACAGAGTTTGTTGTTAGTCTCCATATCAACAAAACAATGTATATCATTTTGTTTTTATGAATAAAGTTCAATGAAGTTCTGAGTTTAGCATCTGTGTAATCAGTAGATACTTGCTAAGGGGGCCCACTTAGTAAGTATCTGTAGCTAGTTAGTTAGTTGTTCTTTTCTGTTGACCTTTAGTTTGCTTTCATCTTTGAAGTTTTTATACAAACTCAGCCTTATATTGCTGCAGGAATCCATCCCTGTCCCTGTTCCTGCAGCATAAGGCCAGTTCATAGTTTGTGTTTCAGTTGTATTTGTTATGGTTTCTATCATAGTTGAGTTAAAGAACTTTGCATTACCTTCCTGTAGCGTAGATAGGATTTCTTTCGAGTATGTATTTCTGCTAAGATTTGACCGAAACTAGTTCCTAGTGCATATATTTTTCCGTTCCATTTAAAGTATACGTTCCCTGGTTTGACAAGTAAATGAACGTCCACATAGAGAGATATTAGTCACCTGTTGGAATGTCCAATTCCCAGGAAAAGTTTTACTGAGATTTTCATATCTTTTTGTGGGCGTGACCACTATCATTGCAACAAGGTCATGCATATTGTAAGACTCTATCAAAACAAAAATATGGTTAGAGGAGGTCCAGTATACAGGAGCAGAACTTCTCATAAGAATGACAAAGGAAAAGAAAAGGTAACTGTGGAAGAGATAAGGGATCAGATGAAGAAAATATGGGTAAAAAGGAGTGAGTCTAAATAAGGAAGTAGGTCTACACTAGAATCTGCTTCTGGTAATTCCTCTAGGAATTGACCTCAGGCCATTAGGCCTAGGGGGAGATATTCAAGAAAATCTTTTGTGCCCCTCTTGTCAGTTGTTGGTATTGGTATCAAGAATTTTGTTAGTAGATTTTCTAATAGTCTTAAAATGTGTTGGCTATCATTTATGTAGAAATTTGAAGAAAGGAAGGTTCACAGATGAACCTCTCTTTTGTTGTCTAGGAAAGTAATTTTTCTTGAACTTTTAGGGAAATACATTTAATGCAATAAAAGTTAGGTGTGTGAAGCTACAAAAAGGAATTTTAAACCCCCATTTGTTACCATGCATCGAAGAAAAATTGAAGGATAGCCTCTGCAACAAATTCGAAGGAGAAAATCAAGTTCATTGGAAAATCTTTCAAGGTATTTCAATCATTTGAATATTTTTTCTTATTTTGGGTATTTTGAAGAAATCATGCTCCGTATGGAAAAGAAAATGAAGGAAATCAAAGGAATAGTCATTTTGGATGAATAATGTAGAGAGAAGATCAAGAATGTAAGAAATTCATTGACATGAAATGAATTGAAAAGGCTAGGAAGTATGGCTCATAAAAATCTAGACATTTGGCATGAATTTCCTCACTTTGTTGATTCAGAAGCCATTAGGTTTATCTTGAATAGATTGTATGATGATATTTTTAACCTAGATAAACCCTATTACATTACAAAGGAAGTAATTAATTAGATAACTAGTTTGTGTGATAATGATGATGTACCAAAAAAGAAATCCATTCGAAACACTGAAGTTCAAACCCTAACTAGTGTGACTAGTGATCTGAGAGCTTTGATAATCTTGACAATCAAAGATCCAATTACAAGGTACATTGCACACATAATTTCCTACAAAATATTTTTTTGAAATAGGGAAGGTGCTACTTCACAACTGCAGTATATATTTCTCACAAAATGACTATGAAGAATCAAGACTTTGATCTATGTGGTTTATTGAAGGATTAGTTGATGGAGAATATTCAATTAACCAAGGAAAAAAATTACCCTTTTAGGTTTGGAGCTTTAATTTTGTGTCATGCAATGTATTTGATGAATTTCCTACTGAAAAACAATAATGTTGTATGGAAAAAGGATGAACTGGTCTATAAGAAAATATATGAACATTTCAATTCTTTGGATAATTGTGAGGATGTATATGCAAATTTCTTTAAGGAATTATTAGGAAAGTTTGGAAAAATCAACATTTTCCCTCTGGTGAAAACTCTTGAAGTTGGATCGTCCTCTGATGAATTAGAAAGGAAGTAGAAGAGAGCTAAAATAACTATTGTCCCTACTCCTCTAGTACTCATGGATCCAAAAATTGAAGAAAAAGGAAAAGAACAAGTAGTACTTGATGTCTCTGATGAAGAATCTAAGGAATATACTCTGATGGATGAGTTGGAATTAGTTGAACCAGTTGCAGCAGTATCAGTGAGAGAAGAAGAAGAAGAAGAGGACTTAACCAAAGAAATGATATTGAAACTTGTTCAAGAAAAGGATGGAATGAAGAAGATTGCTAGCATGTGGTCTGATAGAGCTTCATTTGAACAAGATCTGATTGAAAATACTTTGGGTACTTATTTTAAGTATAACAATCTTGATTTGGAAAATTTGAAGAATGTTTTTTTTGAGGAAATGATTGAGTGCATTAAGGAATTCATTATTTTAGAGTCTCGGGAAAAAGAAGATAGATAATCCTGCATCTAAAAGAATAGTTTAGGTTGTTGTTTTCAAAGTTGAAGAAGAAGATGAATGAATTGAGACAATGCATTAGTGCAAAAAACAACATCTACAATTACTATCTCTGGTGGCCTCATGCAGTTGGGAAGTATAAGGAGAAATTGGATTTAATAGAAGGTGAACTAAACAAAATTGGTCAAGATTATAACATGTATCAGGACAAGAATGATGTTGTCAAGAAAAAGACTCAAAAATTGCAATCAAAACATGCAAAAGTTCTCTATAGTAAAGACAGGCTTGTGGACACCTTTTGGAAGGTGAGGGACTTGACTAAAGGCATGTTGGAGTAGCTAATTGAAGTTCTAAAGAAAGGAGAAAAGCTAACGGAAGAGATTACAATTCCTAAATCTCTTGTCAAGATTATAAACAAATATCAGTAAATAACAGTCTGATTCTAACTATTGGAATCTTAGTATGAGAGCAATGAGTATGTGATGAGGATGCGAGAGTATGTGTGCAAATTTGTAGCATTTTATGAGTTAGGTATGTGGTGATGCGAGCAGAGCAAAATAGAGCTTGAGTGTCGAATTTGATAGAAGGTCAAGATATTGTTTTGAGAGCTTAATTGGAACTATAATTAGGCATTTGGAGATGCTATCTTTTCAGTTCATCTTTTTGTTGTAACTAAAACATTTTGTAAGGAATTGAGCCTTCCTATTTTGAGCAGTAAGCTTTAGACAGTGAGCCTAAATACAGGTGCATTCCCTTTTATTTCATACATTTAACAGAGTATACATTTGTGGATTGATCTCCACCATGGTTTTTCCCATAATAGGGTTCTACACGTAAAAAATATTGGTGGCATGGTGTTATGAATGTTTTCTTCTTGTAATAACATCTTTAATTCTGTTTATGCACTATGAATGGTTTAAGATCTGGTTTATGATTTAAGGATCTGGTTTAATAACTAGAATATTGAAGGCTCTGCTTTTGAAGGAATGGTTACAAAAGGACCCTGAAACTGGAAATCCAGACACACTATTGCTAGCTTTAAAGCTTTTTGATAAACTCCCTTTAGAGATGAGAAATTTATGCAAGATGACACCACATGTGTGCAGCTTGAGTGACCTATTTACCCCTGATAATATGGTATTTCGTGTTTGTCCAGTGAAGGTAATTGCAGATTGACAATCATATAATAAATAGTAGTTAAGATTTATGTATGTAACAAATAATACAAGATTTTTTGTTGGTGAGTGGCATGTTTGAAGTGCAGGAAGCATCCTTATACCATCCTCGAGTTCACTCTGTATGGAAAGCTCTATTAGACATTTTGTTTGTAGAGCTAGCAAAAGTCACCAAGCATCCAGTTTCGTGTCATTCTTCTGAGAAAACAAATAAAAGCCAAAAGCGCAATAGTGCAGAGAAGGATCTTGCAACGAGACTTGCTTGTTTTCGGGAAGTGGTGGTTGAAGGAACACTTCTGCAATCATCTCATGACCGAAAGAAGCCTACTTCAAACTCTAAAGATTTTTCGGATAGTGAAAGTTGTAGCTCATCTTTAATGGCCAACCTCCCGTTCAATTAATATAATTAATATATATATTTTCAATTAAAATATAATGGTGGAGGCACTTGTGGAAAATCCTGTGCTTGATCATCATATCTCCATTCCAAAAAGAAACTACTGCAGATCGCAAGCCCACCAAGTTCAGGTAATAGTTATAGCAGTATTGTTTAATTTTTTTCATTTTTATGTTTTATTTTTAAATTAAAAATTTTAGGATAGAGGGTTTCGGGTTCTCAGCGATTATTTTTAGAGTTTGATTTGCGATATAACGTGTTTTGTAGGGCTAACATCACTCCTGGGACTATTATGATCATTTTCACTCGACACTGGAAGGGCAAGTGCGTTGTTTTCCTCAAACAGCTTGAATCCGGGCTTCTTCTTGTTACAGGTAACACAAAATCTCCACCATTTCTTATACTCTTTTCCTAATTGCTATTATTTGTTCCTCTCATGATGAATAATTATGCCCGACGGGAGTAAAATGAAGTAGCAGACATCGTATATAGTTAAGACACCATTTCTATTATGGGTACTTGAAGAATTGCCAAATATAAACCGCACTTCTAACGCATTCCAAAATCCCTTCCTGGAGACCTCCTTAGACCCATATCTACTCAGTATATCTCAGTACTAGAGGTACACACCTGCAAAAAGAACATCACTTGTCTAATAATTCTTCATTCTACTTCCATTCCATATTGTGTTTTTCAGGTCCCGATTTTGCTAACATAAAAGAGTTTCCAAGCGATCTAAAATGGTATCCATCTCCAATCCTTTCTTTCACACTTCATTCTGCGATTTTTCTATTATACTTATCATAAATCATCCCTGCATATATGCCTTTCATCCATATGTCAATCTTCATTTGATTACGAAGCTCAAGCAAGAGAAATAATCTGTTTATCAACATGAGGTCAATTGTTGGTGTTAATAATTTTGTATTTAGGTCCAAATTCCTACGATTTTTTATATAGGTTTATAACCCAATATTTGCTAATGGTCTAAATAATTTATCTGCTTATGGGTCATGAGCACAACCTCTCTTTCTTTAGTCTTTGTTGTCTATGCATTTGATTTCAGAAAAAGTTACATTAATGCCTGACTAAATAATATTTATAATATTTCTTGTAGTTAGTGGGAATTCTAAAATTTAGTCAATTTAAACTAAAATACCTTTATAATTTTAGGCATCCCTAGTCTTCTATCTAGCTGCTTCCTGGTTGCTTCGTCAGTCAGTATGCCTACAGTTTGATTGATAATATCCCAACCCTTACAACTAAGTAGGGTTACTGCTTTTTATGTGATACTTTTCCAGTTGGGATATCGTTGGATTTACAATATTGTTACTTGCGTTTGTACAACTTGTATCCCTATAGTTTAATTAATAAGGAGGAGGTATTTATCAGGATTCAACTATGTAGTTTTTTGAGTCAAATTCATTGACCCATGTTTCATGAGTAGTGAGTAGTGGTTCACAAGAATTCATCTCTCAGCACTCATTGCACTGACTGTACCCAAATTTGATGCAAATGCAAAGATGCTAGCTCTCTTTGTCTGTGGGAAAATGATCTCTCAAATGTAGCACTCCTGATTTTTTGAATAGACATGTGGTTTCAGAAAACAATATAATACTATCAAAAGTATATTAGTACCAAATTTGACTGCTCAACCCTAGCCAAGTAACCAAACCAAGCTGTTGTCACTTACTCAACACAATCTTGTAAAATTTTAGTCATTTGTATCATGCCAATCCCTTAACTTGATATTTGGTCTTTAAAGTACAAGAGCCAGTATAATGGCACAAAACTGCGAAGAAATATGTGTTGTACAATGTTTAAGCTTTGGAAGGAAGAATCTATTAAGTTTAATATATGAAGATGATCCGATATTTACTATTCACTCTATGTGAAAATAGCTATGGAAACCTTTGCATTTACAGCTTCAGCAGTGGCTATTGTACATTCAACACTAAATAATTCTGTCAGGAAAATTGTTATAAAAATAACCTCAAGAGAAGGAAAAAAAAACCATCAAATAAATGTAAAATTCATTTCACAGTTCAGAATATCTCCATGTAAAGAAACAAATAAGAATATAACACTAGGTATTACAATAATATTATATATGAAAAAAGCCACTTATAAAACCACAGAACCAATGCCTTCATTTACTAGATAACAACAGATCTGTTTTAGAATGAACTAAAACACAACAAAAAGTGATCTGTCCTTTTTCAGATTTCCAAATTAAAATTCATTGAAATCATGGCAAGTGACTTGCCTCAAGATTTTACACAAATTGTGCCGTGCTCTGAACAATGCCGATGAGAAAAATGGGCATAGTTTGCAGGAAAAATATTAAGAAACCCTACCAAAGCAGAATCTTAAAAAAATGAGTTGACATATAGTTGCTGCTTCAATCTATTTACAATAAACAAAAATTAGATGTAAAAATATGGGGGTTTACAGCTACTAGATTCTTGAGCTCAAGCCAAGATACTTGTAGACATTTATGGTGTATTATGTACTATGCTTTTCCATTTAGTTCAGTTTTCGTTGAGTTTATCTATGTATGATATATATTTATATTAGAATGTTGTGGCTATTTATCCTTTCTATAATTCTGTGCATACTTGACCAAGCTCAACCAATCTGCTAATGAGCTTGCCTCCTTTTGACGAGTGATATGCAGTGGCAGTTCCGATTACCAGTGTTTACTTCACAGGTTGTGCTTTTTTCAGAACCCTCTAGCACACATTTACTACATCTCTCATGGCCTTATGTTCAGTGTCTTCTTTGATAGGTTTTTTATCTATTCGATCTAAAACGTAATGGAGTCATTGAATTTGTGGAGTTTCTTCACTCTCTTAATGTCTTCCATCCATTTGCACCCCAAGAAGACAAGATTGATTGTAAGGAAATGGTTCATCTTCCAAGTTAATTGATATTATAAATCTTCTTTTCTTTCAGTCATGCACACAATACTCTAAGAATTCATATGGTAAAGTTTTATTTCAAAAATAGAGCAGCAACTTTGATATGAAAGTTGACTAGGCATTTTTGCTGGAATTTCTCTTGCAATTGCTTTTAGAATTTATGATTTGAGGTAGACAGGCTATATTGAACGTGAACAAGTATGTATCTATCCTTTTGGTAGAAGATCATGTATGAACTTTCAAGATTCAAAGTTCATGTTACTAGGTGGTATTTTCTTATAAAGTAAAGAGGAAATGTTATACTTATTTTATTTAATGTCTGAAGATAATCCCTTGATAAAAAACTATTATATAGATAAGTTTGTCTTGTTGATATAACCTATAAAATGAAGACTTTTTTTCCCCTTCTGCTTAGGAAAATTTTCTTTATGTTTAAACTGAGAGATACTACTAATATTCAAAATTCTAGCCATTAAAACAAAACATCTATCATGACTAAGAATTTATGGCAAGTATATACTCCTCAAAGAGTATGACACAAGCTGCCAGGTTTAACTTGATAACAAAGAGACTGCACATAAACTAATCTACTAAAAATTTGTAAATTTGTATGACAAACCTTCCTACTTTACTGAAAGCTATAAGTTCGAAGTTTCTTTTTATATTCAATTTCCCTTTTTTTGTGTTTAATAGGATGCTCCTCAAGATTAGCTTATAATGATTGCATTTCTTTGTTTTGGAATTGAAAGGTTTTAGCCATTCTAGGTACTCTAGAAATTATATGTATGAATACTAAAATGTAATAAGTATTTGTAGCTTCCTCTATCAATGATAATTGAGAAAGAATTTTGTAGGAAAAATTGTTTGAAAATTTTTATACAATGTTTATAATCACACCGTGTTAATTATCGTGGAATATAGATCCTTATATAGACAAGTCCAAAATCCTACGTCTCTCATCCCTTGAAATTTTCCATCATTCAGGTTGGTGACCTCCTCGACAAGGGAGGGGAAGAACTCAAGCTCATTTACCTACTCAAAAAGCTGAAAAAGTAGGCAGAGATATCAGGTGGGGATTCATCATAATGAATGGGAATCATGAGATCATGAATATGGAAGGAGATTACAGGGTTGTAACTGAATCCCTAATCTCCTAGTCTCATTATGTGTGATTGGTTATGAAGTAAAGCATACCTCTACTAGTATTCGACAATAAAATTATGACTAGCACATAACAATTAATTTCATGCTTGCGACTCCACGGAATTTTAGGTTGTGATTGAATATCCCCTAATTTTCTTCTCTTTTTATCAAAAAATGAGCATTGATGAGAATAAATACAAACGTTGGCTTCTGAGATTTGATGATTGTAGAATAAGCAACTGTTTAAATTACCCATCCTTGAAAACCTTCCCAGATGAACACAGCTGTTAATTGTGTGCATAATAATTTTTTGTGGCTAGACAACATAGTCCTTAGTAAAGTTATTAAGACCAGAGTAGAATTAACATGTTAAGTTACAAAGAAAACATATACTATTTTTAGATATCCACATTTACACAGGCACATGCCACATCATGCTGGTCTAGGATATTGATGGACAGATCCATGACAGATCGTGCTATCCAGTATGCAGATAAACTATTAGGGAAAAAAATTGTGCATACATGCTATGGCAATATCATTCATGTAAGTCGCATTCTAGTAGTGATTTATTGATTGATTGGGATGCAATTTGGTAGAAAGTTGGAATGTGCAGAGAACATTCACATACTAGTTCATAAACAGATCATATATCTTTTTAATGATTGTGAAAAGGTGGAAACCTTAGTCCAGAGCACCATCCTTCCAATTTGAAGATAATGAACCTTCACCGGCCTCCACTTTCTATAACCTTTTTAATCTCTCTCTGACACAATTTAAAGTCTGCTTCCAAGCAAGGACTGATCAACAGTTATTGTTCATATGTAATACCTTTGGATCTTGTACATGTAAAAGAGGGAACTAGAGCAATTTCTCTTGAACATTGTAAGAGTTTTGAAGATGCATTCAAAATGAGATCTGTGAGGAAAATCATGCTTGATCTCTAATCAAATTCCATTGTTTTTGCAAATCTCCAATTATTTTGAACTGGATTTCTATTTTTTTCCAAATCTTATTTTCCACTTCACTTAATGATCTTGCATTCTTCTCTTCTGTTGGAAGAAACTATTGAGTGTCCTCACTTCAAACTCCAATGAGTAACCTTTGTCCTCGATGGTCCTCACAATCCTATTTCCAAAATTCAAGTACTTTCCTTTAGGGATTTACCCTTAAACTTAAAAAATGTTTGTTTCTAACTTTAATTTCGTGTTTTAGTAATCTTCTCATCCACATCTTTTCAATTTTCTCTCATTTTGTTCTGAACAATTGCATCTGCCATTTCGCAAAATTTGCATCTTCATCTGAAATATTTTATACATCTTCTCCAGGATATCCATAAAAATCTTAAACATTTAAATTGAGAGATTCTTCAACTCCTAGTAGTTCAATCTAGCAAGTGATGTTCTCAAAACTTTACAGAAACAAATAGTTTTATATCTTTGCTTGTTATTCTATTGTGGGAAAGCCATTCTTCCTTATGAACTCCATCATGAAATGGCCTACTTCAGAGATCTTCATCCCTTTGGAACTAATAGCATCTTCTTTCCATTTTTCATTGTTTTGTGTAATTTGTTCTCTTACATTCTCATGCAACTGTTTCATCCATTAAATAAACTCCTCTGGTATTATCACTGTTTCTTCATTCAATTTTCAGTTTTCATCTGATACACCTGATGTTCATTCAATGGACAATTTGAAATGTTATAAATCTTGGTCTTTGATTTACTGAGTTATTGTAGGTATATTTATGAGCTTAGGGTTACACACTTTCCTACTATTTGGGCTTCTCTCCAGCCAAGCATCTAAACATTTTTTTCCAGAATAGTTGATTACCTCTATTTATTCCTCAGTCTGCAGATGATATGTGGATTTATACGTAATTTTGTGTCCATCTCCCACCACATGGCATAGAGTCTACCGATAATAACTGTGTCTAATTTTCTTCTTTTCTATTTTGTATTGTAATTCCACTAAATTGAGAGCAAATTACCACTAGATTATAAGAAATAGAATCCTTTATGCGACCATTACATTCTTGTTTATCATAGAGCATATGCCATGTAAGAGATTGTTGTACTAATTCAAATTTATTAGCTGGACTCCCTTACTCTGAAAATCAACCTTTATCTAATAGCACACAACTTTGTCAAATATATTTCTTCAAGATTTCTAGATATACTCTAATTATATTAGAGTTGCA
>VDFB02271358.1:7717020-7735963 GCA_007258455.2 Sequoia sempervirens
TCATCATTGATGTTCCTCTAATGTTTGGTCTTTGCTTATCTCAAGAATTTACTGCTAAAATAGGGGGATATTTATTGCTGGACTAGGCACACTTGATTGTCTTAACCAAGCACAAAGCTAAACTAAAGTTTTTGTTTGAACCACAACATGTACACCATGTTGTGGACAAGGCTATGATCAACTTTGAGGCCACCCACACCTCCATCACTAAAAATGAGATGTACTATGCCGAACTGCTGGAAGATGAGGAAGTGACTGAGGACAAAAGTGAAAAAGATAAGGGTCTTCTAAATGAGTTTATAGATACAGATCCTTTTGGGAATTACCATGCCACCGGGTTAGGAACATATGTCATTTATGATGAAGAGCAAGAGATTCTAGAGGTCACAGAAGAACCTATAAGTAGCCCAACCTCAGGGCTATGGACATTGTACTTTAATAGAGCAAGATGCAAAGTAGGCATTGGAGCAGGGATATGTTTGGAAACCCCACAAAATGAAAAAATACTAAGGACTTTTTGCTTTCAGTTCACTTTTCAAATAATGAAGCTGAATATGAAGGGATAGTACAAGGTTTAAGCATTGCAGAATGGATGGGCATCAAGAAATTAATTGTGTTTAGAGATTTCAAACTAGTGGTCAATCAAGTCCGAGAAATCTCTGCGGAAAAGAATATCCACATGAGATCCTATTAGCATTGAGTCTGGGACCTAATTGAGGGTTTTGAATCCTTCAATATCCAAACAGTTCCTTAGGAAAACAATGGCAATGTAGATCACATGGCAGTAGTTGAATCCCAGTTCAATCCTATTTCTGATGTCATACATAATAAACACTTTGTATGAGTGATAGTGTAACCTACGATTCCTAATAATGATCAAAGCTAGAAATTGTTTGAAACGGATGAACATATTGCCTCATTCATCCAACAGTCGGGAGAATTCACCAATCAACTCCAACCAAAGGTCATTGAGGCCTACGAGGGACAAATCATCCAACTCAGATCTAATAAGCTTCTGAAATGATTGGTCACTCTCAAAAACCTCTTTGATTCTGATGATGTAAGGAATGATAAAAGAAATTTTGTGGTAGACAAAAGTAACTATATAGACCTTTGGGTCTCAAATAAGAGAAATCTTCGAGTTGGGAAAGATGTCCCACAACATGATAAAGAAAGACTCATCAATTTCTGCAAGAAATATGGAGTAGTGGCCTTGTCCTATGATAGCTTAAGGGGATACGATCTCAACATCTTTCATCACACTATAGAATTGGCGGAAGATGTAAAACTGGTCTGAAAAAAATAGAGGCTGGTGAACCCCAAAATTGAAGCGCTAATGGTGTAAGAGCTAACAAAGTTAATCCATTCACAGATTGTATTTTGAATCAAGCATAGCACATGGGTATCTAATTTGGTTATAGTCTAAATGAAGAATGGAGATATCTACCTATGTGTGGATTTTCAGGACCTAAATAGAGCATCCCTGAAGGACCATTATCTGCTTCCTTCTATGGAGTTGATCCTACAAATAGTAGCACAATCGAAAATTTTTTCCCTGGTTGATGGCTTCGCTGGTTATAATTAGATATGAGTTAAAGAAGAAGATAAAAACAAAACTACATTCACTAAAAATTTGGGAGCATTTGCATATGCCAAAATTCCTTTTGGGTTATCCAACATAGGGGCAACCTTTCAGTGGGCAATGGTTATCACTTTCAGTGAGCTAATCAATAAGATTATCCTAATTTATTTGGATTATCTTACTATGCTTTCTAAATCTAAGGATGATCATTTTGATTTTTTAGAAATGGTTTTTCAAAAATTCTAGGAGTTTAGGGTTTCCCTGAATCCAAAAAATTGTGTATTCAGAGTACCACAAGGAAAGTTATTGGGACACGTGTTGTCCAAAGAAGAATTTCAATTTACACAGTGAGTGAAAGCCATCAAGAAGCTTCCTCTCACGGTTAACAAGAAAGGGCTCGGTCTTTCTTGGGGAAGGTAAATTTTGTTAGCAAGTTTATTTCTAACTTTACAAGAATAATTAAGCCAATCACCCTGATGCTTAAAAAAGACCAAACATTCAAGTGGACAAAGGAGACCAAAGAAGCCTTTGAGAAATTTATGGATGTTGTTTCCTCAGCTCCTCTACTAGTGAATCCAGACTTATCAAAGGAGTTCATAATGTACATATTCAGTAGAAAGTCAAGCATTGCTACTATCTTAACCTAATAGGATGATAAGGGAAAGGGAGAACATCCAATGAATTTCTATTCTTGGGACCTGAAAGAATATGAGATAAATTAATTTCATTGAAAGATGGGCATTTGCAATAGTGAAGGGACTTAAAAAGTTCTGATGTATAATTTCCTATAACAAAGTGATTTTCTATGTTGCACATTCTAGTGTGCATGAATATATCATGGAGGGAGAAATCAGAGAAAAGAGAGCTAATTGGATCACCAAGATCCTTGAATATGACATTGAGGTCAAACCCACCAAAACCATCCATGGAAGGGGACTATGCAAATACATGGCACATGATGAAGAGATGCCCACTGAAGAAGAGCAACCAGAAGGTGTTCTGATGAATGAACAAGAGTCTAAAGGTTGTTGGCTAATGAATACTATAAGGTTTATGCAAATAGGGAATTATCTACCAGGTCTTTCCTTCCAAAAGAGAAGATACTATCAGCTAAAAAATTGTAGATATGTGCTAGTGGAAGGAGTCCTTTCCAAAAGAAATTTAAATGGTCTCCTCCTATGATGCGTTACTACAAAGCAAGAAAAGAAAGTCCTCAACACTTTCCACAACAATGCTGTGAGCAAACATTTCTCTACTAAAACTACCGCTGGGCTAATGCAAGAAGTTGGGTACACAAAAAGCTCAAAAAATGGAAGTGTTTTTGCTATTTTTCAAAATTTGTCACACTTGGACTGAAAATTTTGTGGCACTTACACAATGAATCATTAAAAAAAATAGTAATATGAAATTTATCATTTTGAATCTAGTTTCCAAATATGTAAATTATTCAAATACCTAGATTATATAAATCAAATTTTGATAGGGATATATAAAAACCATTTTTTAAAAGTCCAATTTTTTTACCATGCCATGCATGTGTACGAACACCACTTTTTGACCCAAATAAAATTTATTTTCTAATTCCTTTTGGGGAAAGAAAGCTAATAACATGAAGATTGATGAGGAATTTATGTTTCAATTTTTTGTTGAATATTTTTTTTATTGAACTTTTATTAGCCTTAATTGCTATTTTTAAAAATTGACGTGTACTAACAACATAAATGGGCCTAAACTAAACATTTTTTGAATCTTTTTTTTCATTGTGTAGATAATTTTCTGAAGCTTGATGCCATATAATTTTTTTTACAAGAAACTTAACAAAAAAAAAGTTATTAAAAAACAAAAAAATCTTGATATTTCAAGTTTAAAGACTATTTTTATTAGAAATTAATTAAAAAATAACAAAAATAATCCAATCTTAATAAAAAATTTATATTTGGAAAGTAGACGACGTGTTCTCTAATGGGTTTTAATTTTATAGATTGATTCAGAAAAAAAGTCCATTACCCATATTGCCAAAGTTGGACATTCTTCTTCAATCTGCCTTAGTTTTTAGTTGCAAGTCAAAGGCTAAGAGTCAGGTTGCCAAGCCTTTCTCGAGCCTAAAACCAAGGCAACATGTAGGTTGGGAATTGAAAATTTAAAAGATGCATATGCATTACAAAACACATATGCATTCTTTATTTTCTTGATTATTTAAAAAAATAAAATTTACAAATGTTGATGCATTTCAAAATGCATTTGTTTTAAAATGCGTACGCATTTTAAAATGCATACGCATTTCTAAAAGGTATTTCTTTTTTTCAAATAAATGAATTATATGTGTTATAAAACATGTACTCGTTATATAACACATACATGTTTGTAAGTGCATACAGATTTTTTTAGGCTTGACTACCAGAAGGATAATGCAAACGCTTTTTTTAATAACACGTACGTGTTTCTAAGAGATTTTTGTTTTGGATAAAACTTCCCCTCTTCATGTTCCCAGCTTCTTGCTTTTACCCCACTATCAATAACTTTTCCATGGCTTACTATTAGCTAACGCTCTTCAATGACTCGCATTCCTTGGTGAAATATTACAAGGAATGCCAACTCTTTATAGGCAGAGGGAAATTTTTTACAATGCCTCTTAAGCCTATAGTGGCATATGAGCCCTTTGCGTAGTAGGTCCTAGAATTCATCAGGATGATCAGTCTCACTTCTAGCACTAGGTACAAGTAGATTCTGATGACAATGGATTACTTCACTAGGTGGACAAAAGTTGCTCGACTTAAAAATGCAAAAAGGGAAGAGATAATGGATTTCTTTAAAGAGCTGGTGTTAAGGTCTAGCCCTCCGAAGACTATCATTTTAGATAATTCCAGATCCTTCCTAAGTGGAAAGATATGTCACTTTTCACTAACACATGTCATCTTCATTAAGACATCATCAAATTATTATCCATAGGGAAATGGCTAGCTAAGTTGACAAATAAGAACCTGGCCCATCTCCTTAAAAGAATTGGTGTAGAACACCAAAGCGAGTGGCACAAAAACCTCCAAGAGGCACTTTTGGTAGACCGCATAACTCCTAAGAAAGTCCTTAAGACTTTGCCTTATGAGTTGGTATACGGAAAAGAGGCATTGTTTCCTATATCTATGGAGATTCTAGTGCTTCAATTGTTAAAATCCCTTGAGATAGAGAAAAATGGTGCCATGGAGTTTTGGCTTGCCAAACTGTTAGAAGTATAGGAAAAGAGAGAGAAGTCTTTAATAGCCATGAAAAAATGTCAGCAAGTCGTCCAATGATGGTTTGACAAGAAAGCATCCGACCAAGGTTTAAAGTGTAAAGACTTAGTGCTAAAATTTAATGAAAGGGCTACTAAGGCAGGTCAACATGGAAAATTTGATAGCCTATGGAAAGGTCCATTTAAAATCATTAATTGCAAAGAGCACAATTCTTTCAAATTAGAAATTATGGAACATGAAGCCTTGGGAATTTTGGTCAACAAGATTCATCTTTAGTTGCTCCATTAAGTGGAAAGATTCACTATTGTACATATGTTAATAATGCGTTTATTATATTTCCCTTTTTGTTTGGTTGGCTGGTCTTTTTAAGAATCAATTTATTCTTCAATGGAGAAGCTACCCTTATTGGAGAAAGTAGGGCAATTAAAAATTATTAGCAGATATAACAAAGAGAAAAAAAATTGCATACAAAATAAATCAACAAGTGTGTTGAAAGGAAAGAAGCCTGTATTAAAGAACGCCAAAAATGAAAGGAGCCCAAAATTTTATAAAAGATATATTCATTATATATATGCTTTGGCATTTACATGATAAAAGTGGCTTGAGAGCCACAATAAAAAAATTATATGTCTATACTCTATTTCTTTTCATATCTATTCTATATGTGGCCCTTTTGAGGCGAAAATACAAAATTAATAGGCAACAGGTGGTGTATTTTCATAAGAAAAAAACAAAAATACAAGAGGCATTTTCATTTGAAACCATGAGCAGTGACTATCAACATGTCAATTGTGGCATCTATCACATCCTCATCCATAGGCTCATCGATAGGCCCAGCAGTAGCATAAGCATCATCAATTTGAATGGAAGGCATTAGCACAAGGAACACAAGGTTCCTGAAGTCAGTATACTAGTCAATGTTGTAGAATGGCACCACATTGTAAATATTGAAGAGGAAGTGCAGGGCTTGGGTCACTCTCTATTGGTTCTCTAGGTGTGTTTGAAAATGAAATCCACTAAGAAATGACAACCATTGGACAACCGCTTCCTCCTAGATGTAGCATCGAAGGTCTCTGGCCATTGACAGGCATACCCCATATGCAACATGAGCGACAACCTCACCTAAACCATTTAGATACTTTCTAGGAAAGATCTCCTTGACCACTTTCAAAATCAGAGGCTTAGGGACACCAATATCCAACATTGACACAACAAAGTGCAAAAAACATTAGTATTGACATGCTATTTGTCTTTGTACTCAAGACAGTCTCGACCCATAACCCACTTGATGGCTATCAAATCCAGCAAGTGCTTGTTTTTGGTTATCCTCTTTAGACACCTTCTGGAAATTTTTCCAAGAAAATTTTTCTGCAACTTGTAGGACACTAACCTAATAGGAGTCTCCATGGCATCAACCTACTGCTATTTCTTGCTAACTACTTCTAAAAATTTCCTGCTACCTAGCCTATGAAAACCTTGCCAGTACTATAGCCAAACTCTAAGCCAATGACCTATTTCTAAAAATTCTCAGATACTAAGTGTGATTTTCTCACTACGTAGAGGCCTGTTTATAGAAAACATGAGGAAAGGTGTTCTTATCAGCTTCTCAAAAATATGATGATCACCGAATGCTAACTTGGAAAATGTGCCTAGTTTACTCACATTTTTTGGCTGGTTTTGTCTACTAAGTATGTCAAATGCGTGTAGATTTAATGAGAGCTAATTAATTACCTTAAAAATGGTGGTGCTCATCAGCAGTGAGCTACACAGTCTATAGGCTATTGTGTCACCTCATAGGCACTTCCCAAAGACCGAGGCAGGATTGATATATTTTCAGGCACTGCTTATTGCTTTGGCTTAATCATTATGTTCAGGATATTAATTGCCAATGCATATGAATACTGATTTAAAATGGAAATCATCAGCCCAAGTTCCAAGGAAATCACCTTGTATCACACGGTTTCCAAATTCAATGATGCCTTCTTGTCACATCAGAATGCCACGTACCCATTTTGCATGAGAAAAGGAGTTGGTGGTACATGCCAAATTAAATGCAAAAAGCCCTCTTATTTCTACCACCTTGGGGAAATAGCTAAAATATTGCATGCAAAATTTGTAATGCTTAAAGGTCTTTTTGAAATATGCTAAGTTTGGTGAAGAAGGGTTTCAAATTGTAGAAAACCAAGTGAAGTTGTATTAAAGCCGAGTAAGTGCAGAGAGTTCAAGCCCTATAGAAGCTTTCAAAAAAGAAAAGTGGCAGAAGGTTCATCATAGGAGATTCAAGAGGAAGAAGACTGACCTTTGCTTGATACTATATGGTCTTCATAGTTTGTTTATGTCTATGAGGGCATATCATATGCTACGCTTGGAATTCTAGCCAGGTTGAAATGGGCACACACAAAAGAGATAGATAGGCCCAAGGATTGCAAAAACAAGAAGTGGGTCATCGAGAAATGGGACAATATCCATGACCCTTTCCTCTTGAAAAACACCAAGAATTTGAGAGAGGCAACCTATGCAAGGATGAAGGTGTTCCAAAAGAATATATTGATAGAAAATAAGGTACGGTATAGTGAGCTTCCACAGTACATGGTCTCGCTGGTGCATTATTGCCCAGAAATAGTGGATGCAGCCATTTGGTGTTATAACCCAAGCAATCGCAACATTGAGGGCCAAACCTTGCATGTTAATATCACCCTGCTAGCTATTTGGCACATGTTGTGTATCCCAAACTTGTCCACCAAGAAAGAAAAAATTGAGTCCTTCACTCCTCCTAAAGGAGGAAATAGATGGAGGGGGATGAAAAAGAGCCTAGATTTTCTAATTGAAGAAATTGGCAAGAAACGAATCCAAAGCGCTTAGCTACCAGGTATCCTGATAAAGCATGGTTCATTTGTTGAAGACATGCAACACACTTTCTCAATGCTATCATTTGTGTGTAGCCTGCATTCTGACAAGATGGTACATGCCTTTCAATTAGGGCCAGGTTTCCAATTCCGCAGGAAACACAATATCTTCTCGTATGATTTTGCTGAATTCCTCATAGAGGAAATGATAAAGCAAATAGAAAAACATAAGATAGAAAGAAAGCTTTGGTTCCTCTCTTTCCTGACCCATATGTTTCTACACCAGAATCTTGATTTCTTCTGCAAATATTTTGAATTGTCCATGTTTTATGAACAATAGAGAAGGAATTTGGTGTCCACATGGACACCTTTCCTTTCCAAGACATATGACTACATTACATTTTTGGATTATTTTACAACTATGGTTCTACAATATTTAAAAGGAGGAGGTGACATGGTCCAACTCAACACAGAGCAAGCTAGATATATGCAGATCTTTGTTCGCACTTGTGACTAGTTCTTCAGAAAATATTTCACAATCTTCCAGATGTGAGGATTCACTAATCAACCATTCCAACTCTTGGCCTGCATCACAGATAAAGTGCTAGCACTCAAAATGTATCAGCAAGTGTGCTTTATTTATTTTACTATGTGTAACAACACAAGCATCAAAAGGAAAGGATTTTTCTCTTGTCCATAGAGTTTTAATTCGATAGCCCCAACAAAGAAACAGTCACATTAGTTATTGCAAGATAAGTTGGCTCATTTAGGGTTAGTTTTGATATGTGATAAATGGGAGTACAACCCTTTTAACAATTTACTGTAGTCACACATGAAGGTTGTACATGCTTCTTGACCCTACTAGGAAAAGAGGTGCAACCCAAGGAGGACAAACATGAATTTTATGTTGATTTGGCGCATATCCCCACATAGGATCATAGAGGGTTGTGGCATAAATTTTACTTCATTGTGGCAGGAGCTAATGAGAATTTTGAGATAGATTGCACCATGTACAACAAGCTGTGAAAGGAGGAGGAATGGATAGATGAGAAAATAAAAGCCTTTTGGAAATATCGCCAGTTAACAACATAGTTAGATGCCCCTTACAGAAGTTTTAAGGATGAAAAAGAATTTGAGAAACGGTGGGATGATGAGCATGCAACTTCTGATTCCAACACTAATAAAGGAAACAACCTAGAAGGTGGGTCCAAAGAAGAAGAGGAAGAAGAAGAAGCAGGGACTTCCTTGTCTTCCACTCTGCAAGAGAAATTTTTTACAAGAAAGCTCACCTACATGGCTACAAATGTGCGATTGAATATATCAAGGGCCTCACACACTCTCACTTGGCCCAATAAGGTGACACGACTGTTATAGAAACAACCAGCAATAACTATTGAGGTCAAAGAAACCCTCCCCGCAAAGAGGCAGTGCACTAGAACTAGCTTTGGAGAAGTTTCACAAGAACTCGCCATGAGCCAGGTGCTCGTGGCCAGCCAAGAACCAGATAAGGATGAGGAGATGGTATCAAGCAAGGAGCAGCCATTGACCAGTCAACAAGTAACTCTCACTCCTTCTTCGCTTGGTTCTCAGTCCTTAGTATCTTCCACTATCTCCATGGCACTCATCACCATGAGCGCTGGCCTTTCACTTCCCTCTTTTAATCCAATGCATTCGGGAGGTTTCTCCTAGTTCGCATAGGAAACTCCATTCACCTGTACTCCCCCGTAAACTCTTACCCCAACTACTACTGCTTAGTCCTTCATTGCCTCACTCTCAAAAAGCTTACCCACTACTGGCACCCTTGCTACTACTATTGCCACAGAGTTTTCCCTTCTTCCCCAGGGTGATCCCACAATAGTGGTTTACAATTTTTCTCCAAACTAGACACTAAAATAATTGTTTTAACTAAATCTTCACTTTTGGGCACCTATAACGGCTAAACTGTGAGAAATTTGAAGATGATATAAACTAGAGTTTCATGAAATTTTGTCTGTAGATTCTAAATATATTTTTTTCAAAATTTTTGGAATCAAATTTCACTTCTTTTTCAGTCTCCCTAGAAAACTAGTTTCTTTTTCATAAAACAACATTTTTAAAAAGTGACACTCACCATATAATGCATAACTTTTTTTTCCATGAAGGATAAAATTCTAATTCTTTCAAATTTATATTTGTAGCTCCGATATCTAGTGCTTCCACTTGGTTAGATAGTCTTTTATTGATTTTTTTTCTTTAATCAAGTTTCAAAGTCAAACCAATTACAATCTAGACATAGCATGACCATATAATGCGTAACTTTTTTTGTACGTATCAAAATTCAATTTTTCATCTTTTTCTAGATTATGGACATCAATATCTAATGCACTTATATTTTTCAATTTTTTTTTTATAATCTACTATTTTTCCACATGTGTAGAACAAAGAGCTTGATTTTTGGTGAAAAACCTACATTCACAAGAAATAAAAATAAAATATAATAATAAAATTAAATTTAATTAAAATTATACTTTTTTGGAAGCTTATAGTAAGGACTACATACTTACAAAAACAAAAATTAAATGAATTCATTTGATCCCCCAAAAGGTAAATCAAAAGTGGTTTTTTATCAGTATTTTGATAGGTGTAAAGGAGACCTTGTTATAGGTATGGTTTAAAATTAGTAGGATTCCATCCAAGGGGGCTGGGTCTAAGGTGGTTTGATCAAACCCTCTTTAATTTGAATCCTCTAAATGAAAATTTTCAAGGCTTAAATCATTATACTTTCTAAAAATATTTGATTTCAACAAAAATCAGGATCTCCTAGAAAGTGTAAACCACTATTGTGGTAGCACCTTGCAACAAGTGGATTCTACCATGGCAACTCCTACATCATTTAAGGCCATTAGCTCTCCAACCAGTTCACCAATTGAACCTTGGTAGGCGATAAGCCATTCTACTAGCTCTTGAGCCAAGCTTTGAAACATGCCTCCCTTCTTCGGGCCGTAGACCTTCACTCTTCAAAAGAAGAAAATTCCCAAACCTATTAAAGTTACTTATCCCTATGCCCTACCTCCCAGTGCTCCTTTCTTAGGCGGGCTAGTATTTTCACTAGCCTAATTCATGACACAAATTGAATCTAGAAGGGAAGCATGCGCAAGCATAATATAGAAGCGCAAGGCCAAAGATGACAAAAAGCTAGCAAAACCCAAGATACAAATGGTCTATGGTGAGACCCAATAGGCATTGAAATTTGTAACCATGTACCCGATGCTATCCAAGCCATAATGGGGAAATGCATCTGAAAGATTACGTTATGTATGTGGTTGGTCTTGACATGAAGTTAGCTTGCCCGCAGGATATGGTTAAGCTCATGGAGGAAACACAATGGGTGGTGACCTCTAACTTTCTTAAAACTAACCGATGGCTAAAGAAAATGGATGAATAGTTCCAATCCTTAAGGGAAAATGCTAGTTTCTTAGAGAAGAGGGAGAAATCCCTACAAGAAGATACTATACATTTGATAGAAAGAGCGTTTAATGTTGAGGGGGAGAATTAAAAACTTTAGGGAGAGTTCCAGTGAAGATTCAAGATATTTACCTAGTTGTAGTTAATGAGTTGCGCAAAAAAAACCATGAATACTAGAGGCAACTGACTCTAGCAAAACATAATGTGTAACTAAGGGACAAAGAGTTGGAGTGACCTCTTGTTGAATATAATCAAGGAATGGCACAAAAGAATGAGGCAATAGAAAATGAGTGGGCTCAGTATGAGTAGAAGCTATATGAAAATGATGTCAAGTTTGAGGACTGCAAGGTCCAACTAGAAATGGAGCTTCAGCAAGAAAAGTCCTCTCTTCACTGAGAAGTGGCAAATCACTCCCAAGCTGAGGAGAACTGGCAGAAAGAAATGAACAACTCCAGGGAGTAGCTAGCATCTGAGAAAAGGAAAAATATAGAATTGGATGAGGTCATTAGCTTAAAGGATGTGAAGATCACCTCTCTAAAGAGTTCTTTCCTAACCTCCCCTACATAGCCGGATCTTATTCCCTTGGTTAGGAAGCTATATGTTAAAACATTTTTCTTAACACTACAACCCTTACTCTGGTTCATTTCTACGGCAGCACAACTAAGTCAAGAAGTTCATAGCACAATTGAGAAATTACCAAAGTTCATCTCAGAAAGGGTCCTGAAAGCAAAGAATATGCTCACCAAGTTGTATTCGATCATTGATGAAGACCACACCAAGGCAGGAATTAAGGATTGGAATGTTGCTGCCCAGATGGTAAAAAATTTCATTCATTGTCACTCGGCCTTCCAATGCACTAAGGCGGCCGCAGCTAACTTGAATCAAATAATGGAAACTATGAAGGAGAGTTTCTCTAGGTTAAGTGAGATGGGTCTACCATCTCCATTCATTGAAGATGGCTTTATTGCTATAGCAGAGTAGATTGTAGAAATAATTATGGAAAAGGAAAATGGCCCAGATGCAGTTCAAAACTTTAGCCATCCTCCCACCACAACTAACATTGAAGAGTTTATCCATTCTCTAGCACAACTACTTTTTCATTGTGAAGTAGGAGTTGGTTTTCCTAAAACACTGCCTTATAAGGAAGTGCCCAACCTAGGTGGAGTAAAGGAGAATTTGCGCAACATGGAAAAGCCATCCGAAGATGATTGACCACCTCTATAAATGGCCCTTTCCAATCTTTGACTTCAATCTCCTAATGGATAGCACTTTGGTCTGCAATCTAGAGAAATATTGGGTTCTTCATTCCTCAAGCAAAATGCCCCTAATAGTCATCAAAAGATGTGAATAAATATTCGCCAAGCTACCTTTAAGAATATAATTTTTTCTAAGTATCGGCTCATTCATCGCACATTGCCACTCGGTCTTTTTGTCAAAGCACCTTTGCTTCCACCATGTTTCTACTTTGTGCTCCCCGAAGGCTTTCCTTCCTTCTCATTGCAAAGAAGCCCTACTTTTCTGCCATGTATCCTCACTGCGCATAACTAACAACTACTTCCTTTTGCTTTGAATCAGACTCTACTCACATGGCACACACTGCCTCAGTGCAAGCTTTCAATGGAAAAAAGATAAAGAATTGCATGGGTTGTGCTATGCAGCGACGTGTCCCTTCTGCAGGTTTTGTCTATGGGTGATGAATGGAGCAAGCTAAATTCCGCGATTGGTTGCCGCATGTCATGACTGCTCCTTCCCACAGGGTAAATGACACTTGTCTGTGTCATCTTGTTGGGGCCACTATCATTATTTGCATGGGATGTATCTGAGCTAGGAGCAACTGGATGCTTGGTCTTCAAATCTTTTCTGTTGCAATGGCCTGGAGGAGTACTCATTTTGCATCATTGTTGGGGATTCTTGAAATCTTTTTGGTTATTGCTCGCCAAGCGATGGGAATTTTCTACTATATATAATTTTCTCTGTATTGAGGGAAGGGTCCAACTTTTTCATAAAAGTGTTGATTTTTAGAAAAGACACCAGGCCTTTATTTTAGTTTATCTTGATTTCAAAGACTCTCATACTATTCTAATTGTTTGGCCTTTCTATTTATTTATGCTATTTTCTTAACTTTTAGACTATGTTGTTATTGTCTAGATAATTCATTTGTGAACTTCTATAAATTGAATGTAATTTTTTTCGGTATTGATCATGTCTTATGACTTTTCTTATCAATAGGAATGTATGCAACATTATTTTATGTCAATGAATGGATTTTCTACACTTGAATCTTTAATTTCTACCTTTTTGGGACATCACAAATTATTACTTAGGCCTTTAAATCTATGATTTATTGTGCACCTATGAACTAAGTTTTTTTACATCACTTTAGATTAGACTTCATTTTTTATATTTGTTTCCTTTTCCCTTTCCAAACCCCCATTGTAGAAGAATCCAACTTCTCTAAAAATCTGGAGGTCACTCAGTTTAGCGCAAAAGGTCCCCCATAAACTGAGTTTCCCATAAGAGGTTGTTACCTTGTAAAATATACTTGCTCTAAAATTATGAGAATTGTATTAGATAACCAACAACAATGAAGGAAAAATTCAATATTTTTCCATAGATTGTGGCTACATGAAAATGTGGATAGATAGAACAGGTAGGTGAACCAATCCCAAAAGAGTCTCATAGAAATGTGTGTATTGATCAAAATAAGGGAAAGATAGTCAATTTATATATGATTTACAAATCATAATCAGGAATGTAAGAAAAATTTTAAAAATATATATAAATGGATTTTGAACAGCAATAACAATATATTTAAATTATTTATAATATGAACTTTTAGCTAGTAATATTAAATTATAAATTAATTATTGAAAGTAGGGGTTGTGGCATCCTTCCCACCTTAAAGAATCACCATCCTGATGATCAACTTAACTAAAGATAAAAATATCATGCCTTTTTAATTATGTTTTACTTCAATATCAAATCAGCCACCTGACAATTGTGTTTTTTTCCCATGGATCTATTTGTTCATAACTAGAAAAATTTCTTCATCTAACATGCATTCACTTGCAATCATTGTTAGCAGACCATTTCTCATTAAATCAACTTAGTTTAACACGTTATGATGAATAAAAGCATGCAAGCTAATTCCTTTGCTTCATAGAATATTATTCATATTCCAGGCATTCACATAAAATAATGTACTAATGTGCATTTTTTTCATCATGCCTACTTTCACAAGACATCATAACAATTTCCCTTATGATGTAAAACAAGCATCCCATACTACCCACTATGACCATTGGTAATAAAAAATTACATCAACAAAAACATCTCAATTTTGCAATAAGGTCTTCATAAAAAGATCATTTCATTATTAGAAGATAAAAATAAGAATTTCATCAAATTTCAATATTGATACATCCATTTACCAAAAAAGTAACTCTTAATCAATACAGAAGGAAAATTACAAAATGTACGATTTCTACTTTTGATCAAATACAATTATAATTTTCATAGAAAGAAGTACAAATTCATGCTACATCCATTTTCTAAAAGATTCAAATATATAGTCTATTTGCAGCTATTATAACCAAATAGTTATCAAAAATCAAAAACATGGTTAAGGGGCTCTTTACACCCAACCATGAACACAAAAATTCCACAGGATTCTCCCTAACTTGAAGAATAGTTGGTCCTGCATGAGGTGCCTAGAACCTATATAAAAAGTGGTAGGAGGGAAACTCTCGATGCATGCCTGATGCCTTATATGAATTCAACACTAGAATGGGAATATTTCTTGCATACAAGATGTGGTAGAGAAACCTATAACATAGAATCTAGGCATTCATTATCCATCTAATTCAATGGTATAGTATAGCTTTGGCCAAAGCATAAATACAAAATGTGGTTGATCTCAAAAAGAAGATCACCTTCTCTGTTAACCCACATTCAACATCTTGTCCCAAAAGGTAAGCTTAAAGCTTGTCACATGGAACAAATTCAACAAGAATAATTTATTTCAATTACATAAAATACAAATCAGATATCATGACAGTGCTTACAAGCACAAGTACACGTAGAATGAACAATAAGAAGACATGGATCCTTGGTGCATAGCTAGCACAAGGTATAATTACCTAACTTATATGTAGTGCCTCTCTCACACAAAATAAGGTATATTCTTTGCATATAATGAGCATTACTCACTCAAGTTTATATTCTATAAACATGGTAAGTGCATCTCTTGCATAAGTGCATTGCTTGCACAAAATATGAAATGCATGAATTTACAATAGTGTGATTATAATGATCTTTACTTGATCCAATAAAAACAATGAGTATCAAAAATAAATATATATCACAAAAAAATTAGAAATGTAATTATTACACAAAAGAGTCAATGACTCACTTTAGTACTTCACTCACATAAGGACAACTATGACATGAATATGCATCTCACATGTTAGTATAATATTTTTTTCACTTGTTTGATGATCCTACTCGACCTTTCATAAAACATGCTTTGGGATAATTAAATACCTTACTAATATTCCATATTCATGCAACTTCCCCATACCTCATTTTGGAGTTCAAATAATTATATTGATCAATATAAGGTGCACACATGGTCTATTGGCCAATAAAGCATACAACTACCCCATAATTCATCTGCCCTTTGATTACATTGAAACACACCAATCACATATGATACTCCTTGCTAGAGTGTAGCCAACATTATTCCATTTAGAGAAAAAATTTCACCATCCAAAAACACTAACAAATTTAATCTACTTCATCTTAGATGCAATATCAAGAGTCGATTGTCATAAAGCTCACCTATCATCCTCAAGCTAGGAGCCTTCAACTACTAATGACAACTCTAAAGAAACTCAATTACAGGGTTGGCAATACTATGTTATCACATTTACAAACATTATGCATTTGCATCATCTACAAATGCACCATCTCTTTTACCTAGCATCGACTGAAAGTTTCATTTCATTCTTTCTCTAGTACGCAATTACACACCTTGAACCTAGTGTATTCTTCACATTCTACTCCGTTATACATTCCACTAGAGCCTTCATGGCATAATCATAGCATAATATAGGACTAGTATTCAACACGTTTAATCATAACCATCGATAGTAAATAAATGAAGACATATCAAGCGAAAAGAAAATAATCACGTATAAAATGAACTTAGTAATCAACATATTCATAATAATTGCAAGGAAAAGCATCTTGATAGCTATACTTAGGCATAAATAAAATGGGAAAACTTAATACTATCCCACAACATCTTGAAATTTCATTCCATCAACTAAAATAAAATATTAATATCCATTGTTTCACATTATATGAAGGGAGCACAATGTTACACTTCATCTTGATCATAGGTAAGTAGGAGAATATGGATGGTCACTTGACAACCCAATTTCTAAGACTCTAATTACATTCATAATAAAAGATTATTTCCAACATCTACTTGCATTGAATCTCAAATAACATTAAATCTCCTAAACCTCCACATGTTATAAAACAAAAGTCTCATTTTTTATATGTAGATTCTTACATCCTTATTTTATATAAATGTTTCCACTCTTTTTAACATATCATAAAAAAATTCATTTCATTCTTAGATAAGGGAAACTCTTCTAGTTCATGTTCTCTCTCCAAATCAAATAGTAAAAATTTGGAGGTTGGGTTTAGTTGTGTACACTCCTTAATCTCTTCTTCATTCAACATGGTTGCACTTCGACCACATTCAATAGGGAAATCTCAGTGGGCCAAGAGTTTACTTTTGGCCCTCATGTTCATTTTTGCTTCCTTGTTCTTTTTCTTCTTCCTAAGGTGAATACACTTAAGAACTTCTACCAATATCTTTGATTCCTCTCTTTTATCATCCTTCACCCCCTTTTCTTAAGTTCCTTAGGTTGTTATTTTTTATCTCATGACCTAGGCCTCTCATTATGTTTGGATTTGTTGAATTTCCCTCATGTTCTTGATATTCCCTCCATTCTATCCTAAGAGAAATATATATATATATATATATATATATATATATATATATATATATATATATATATATATATATATATATATATATATATATATATATATATATATAAAACTAGCATTCGCATGCACATGCATGCAACGATTAGCTGATAGGGGTCCACCACAAATAATTCAACCAAAAAAAAAATTCTTTCCCACACTACAACATTGATTATTTCGTTTAATTCCTCTTGCGCCATCACACAACAACACCAGGATGCATTAACCCTCACGCGAGAAAACACTTACCATTCTGATTTCTGTGTATCGATGCAACCACCCTGAGAAACTCATCTAGGGTTGAGAAATTCTATTCGTGGCTTTAATCCCTATGTTCTATAAGATAAATTCACTTTCACCTCAACACTAAGAACTCATTTTACTTTCAACTAAACCCTAAGCACTCAACTTTTGCTTTCACCAAAAGGTCTACAAGCAAAATAAATGTACAACATTCAAGAACCACAGTGTGTCACCGATCTGGCACTCTAAAACAGTAAAAAGCCCCCTTAGATTAAGGCATGTCTCAAAAATGTCATATTTTTATGGATTTTAACTCTTAAAATCTATATTTATAGGTTTTCATAAAAAAGCAAGAGCTATAGGACAATGAAGTTCCTTCCAAAGATTGGTAGAATAGTTTTGGCCTAGGAAAAATGCAAAAAATTGAAGAGATTCATCAACTATACATGTTGGTAATAAGCATGGTTCTTAGTATCCAGTGATATTTACAAGTATAAAAAAATATTGTATTTTGTGTGTGAGACACACAAAGAAAGCATGAAGAAGGTATTAAAAGAAAAAAACATTGAATCCCTAAAGTGGGAATTTTAAGCTACCAAAAAATGAGACCAAGTGATGTGTCATTAACATGCATAAGGACAATACTTGTGAGATTGTGAGGGGCTAAAAAATCCAAACTTAGAGAATCCTAGTTGTAAGAGGGAGTAATGGAGTCCATGTACTGTATAGGGTTAGAAGTTTATATAGATTGTATTCTTGTTGAATGTTGGGTAGAACAATCAGGAGCATCCAACTTTATAGTGCTTTGGATTTTACCCTCCTTTGTGATTAGGAGTACTAATAGTTTAAGAGGAAGGATAAAAATTTAGTTGTATCCTATGTCATAAGTTACTGGAGAAAACAAAAGTTGAACCTAATTATCTCTCTACATCAAAATCACATATTAGTATATAACAAAATTTGACATAAATCAATTCCCAAAAAAAACACTTTTATAAGCAATAGTGAAGTAATGAACAAACTAAAATCATATTATGAAATTTTGAAATGTTAAAACTATAAGCAATCCTGACCAATTGCACTAGGATCATCTACTATTACATAATTAGTCTTTCTAGTACAAAAAAGGAATACAACAATGAAATGCATTATCAACGGAAACAAATTAAATCAACTACTTGCATTCTTACATATTTGAGGGTAAAGTTTTACAATGATGAGTCTCAAAAGCTTCCAAGAACTAAAATAACTGAACTTAGTTCCATACAAATTGGGTTCAGACACTCATAAAATCAGACTTAAAAATTATGTGCCCTCACTGAATTCTGGTTATAATAAAGTCCTACACAATCAAATGACTCATCATCAGCTTACTTGCACAATGCCTTCACTGACTAGCTTCTGAATCTTCTACATTACATGAGGATTCTTTGAATTATTGTGTTGCCTTTGGATTCGCTTGGAAACCTACAAGTATCTATGAAAATATACATATTTATCAATAACAATAACCTTAGATCTTATAAATTCAAGAG